>NW_024121177.1:4999352-5161852 GCF_016745375.1 Pimephales promelas | reverse complement strand
TTCAAAGTTTCATTTCTTTAAGTTTAAAGCTGTTTTTAATTGACTAAAATATTTTAAACCTTTAAACTTAAAGTGGTACCGCTGGCAAAATAGACTTTCAAATAAAACTTGTCAGTTTATACAGTAGAAAGGCGATTTAAAAAAACCCAATGCTACCCAAAAATAGAGAAAACTGTCTTCCCTTTTGCCAAAAAAGTACAGTACACTCTAAAAAGAAAAGGTTCTATATAGAACCTTAAAAGGTTCTATCAGCGCTACGTATTTGGAACCCCTAAAAGGTTCTATACACTCTTAAAAAAGGGTTCCTCTGGGTTATATAGAACCCTGGGGTTCCGTACTTGGCCAATAGAACCTTTTACCAAAATAATGGTTCTATATAGAACTATTTTGAAGTTCCATATATAAAGCGGGGGATGGAATCATTTCTGGTTCTAAATAGAGCCATTTTTTCTAAGAGTGTAGCAACTTCAACACCCATAATGCACTGGGCATGTTGCCATCTGAGTCCACTCCCACCAGTCTGCATTAGATACACGACTTACTCTAAGTATACGAAGTTACACTTTAACAGATAGGCCTATCAATAAAATGACACTATTGAAATGTGGAAATATTGAAGAGATTTAATTTATATAACTTTTTTTTTTTTAATAAATGGCTGAATCACAAAAACATGAATGACATGAAATCACAAGCAAATCCTGATCTTTTTTTTAATTAAAATGCATACAAAACTACATCATTAGCACACAATGAATGAACAAAAAGAGCATATTTCAGAACCAAAATTACAAACGTACAATGAGTGAAAAAGACAGTTTGTTCTACAGGAGTGTGTTGTGCTTTTCAGCATGATTATAATCTGCGCACATTACAAACATCACAGACTCGTGGCCTTCAGTGATATTCACTTCACTGGCAACATTTGGGATTTGTTCCAAAACATATTGAGCTTCGCTGCAGCCCACACAGACATCTGCTTTTAAATAACGCGCACGTTTTGTTACAGCCGTGTAGGAAGCTCGCTAGGTTTCGGAACAGAGCCTTGGCGTCAATGCAACACACAATAAAAATCAGTATTGATAGTGGAAATAAATAGATGCATTTTTGGTCTTATTTCGGGCCAGCAAATCTTAATTTAGCCTGATTTGGATTACCCAGCTCAATCATAATCAACAATCACAACAAACTCACATACGATGAGACGACAGGATTTGATATCCACAGACGTTAGTAGGTACAGACTGAGGCACTGAGAGAATTATGAAACGCTACTAAACGCAAAAACGCGGGTTTCTGTTACCCACAAGTCCTTGCGGGAAAGAATAGACTCCCGTCTGTAACTGGACCAGCTCACATTTTGAATCCATCTTTCCCGTAGACTGCGGCTTGAGGCGATAATCAAGGGGAGGCACAATAACCGCCGCCATAAAGGCTTCAAAGCGGCCGTGAATCAAGCTGAACACGGGCACTTCTGCTTGGATAACAAGGCCTGAAGGACGCCCAATGATTGCGAAAGGAGATATGGCTCTCTCCATCCATCTTTCTACTTGTTTCCTTTGCTCTTTTGGGGCTCTTTGCCCTCAGGTGAAGGCAGCAGGTGTGGGCATGGGAAAAACCTCTGGGTTATAGGCTGAAATATTCACTTACACCTGTTACACGAATGTGTGTGTGTGTGTGTCATGGCCACTTTACCCTCCTTGTATGAGCATGTGCACGGTTTTGTTATTCAAATAATCAAGACTGATCTCCTTTCAAACGTGCCCAATTATTGTCTCCGATTTCAGTCATTCCAAGAACAAGGTAGGGAAAATAGACACATAATGTAAGTGCTTAGAGCAACATATTTTTCACACTTTACAGACATAGATGACAACAGGTGATTGTTGGACTCTTTGGCTTGTGAGGACTGAAGGCTTTCAGGCAAAATATCATGTGGAACTCAATCTGGTAAGAATGTCTCCATTATGTGGTTTACAAGGACATATAACATCTTAAATAAATGTTTTAGTGCATTAAAGCTGCATTGGAAAAACATAGACATTAAAATTTGTTTTGTATAATTTAGAAAGAATATATTACAGTAGCACAAATTTCCAATTTTATATTAAAACAAAGATTAAAAATTCAATTGAAAAAAAAAAAAGAAAAGAAATACGAAATGCTTGTGACCCGGAAACGACCCGGGATAGGAACGAGTGCACTTTGGCTCAAATAAATTAAAAAAAGAAAAGAAAAAAAAAGATAAAATACACAAACCATAGAACTGAGTCGTTTTAAGAAATTGCATAAAAAGCGATCAACACTGAGAAAGAAATAATTACTCTTAAAACTATTCCAAAAAAGACAAGTCTCCATAAGTTCAAAGACAAATTAATTGTTTGTGATTTTGGTGAAAAGCAAGACAAAGAAAAAAAAAAAAATAATATCAAACACCTGTCTGTCTCTGGATTATAGATGGTGTTTTACGTTTCTACAAATCAAGAACCCACAGCTAGAGGGTGAATTTCACAAAAACACATCCAGATCACATTTCACCCAAAATCGAAAACAAAAATAAGTTTTTGCATAAAGAAAATGTCAATGATTTTGCATAATACATCATTATGTTTTGCATTACAATAGGGGGTCAAATGTGCTTCATTTTGATTAAAATAATGTCAGAATGCAAAAAAATATGAATGACAAATGTATCATTTATCGCTCATATTTTCTCATATATTCTCAATAAATATGACATGGATATGTTCCTGACTGGTTTTGTGATTCATCCTTTTTCTTTTGAATTAATAACCCATTGTCATAACATCTCACAGAGCTCACATTGACCCACATTTGCATTATATGATCACATCTCACCATTCCAAGACTATTTCAGCAATTTTGGAAAGTACCTGAAAGTTCGCGGGGCACATTTTTGGTATATTTACACGTTAAAAGTCCCACGGCCCTGCATCTCGGTGTAGCTCTTTCATACTGTCGGTTTCCTGGTTGCAAAGCACTCTGGGAGTTATAGCTTTCAGGCAGTTTGGTTTGTAAGGCTGGATAAATTGTCTTTTTTCAGTTACAGGCCCGTCAGAATATGTCCATGAAGAACCAGCTTTTCTTTGGTTTGTTCAGCTTTTTCAGTAACAAAAAAGTCGCTGATATATTACTATGGGATGCCTTTTCTTCCTTTTTTTGTATGATAATTTTTACTCTATCTATATACACCTTAATTTCCAGCGAGACTCGCGTCCTCCTTCAGTTTTGGTCCGTGTCTGTGCCGTATGGAGGCACGTATCTAACTTCTGGTCATTTGATCACGATCAGCGGTTGACGTCATAGAAGGACAAAGGAACATAAAGCGATCAAACATGCAAGACTTTCACCTTTGCCCTCTTCTTTCTCAGTAAGGCCTCCAGACGGACTCGTCTATGCGCGTCGACGCGCTCATCGCCGTGGGCGAGTTGCTGTGGCTCCCGTCGGCATCCACGCCGTCGCTCTGGTTCCCGAGGCTGGCGTTCAGCAGGCTGTTGTTTCCTCCAGCGGTAACGCCGGCTCCGCCCGCCGCGGTGCAGGACGTCAGCATGCGGGTGGGTGACCTGTCGCCTCCTGATCCGGCGCCGCCGGTCGGAACCATGGAGAACTGGTAGGAGCCGGACCCGGTGCCGTAGTACAGGTGGTACGGCGAGGAGTTGGTCTGGAAGTGTGAGTTCTGGTTCTGGTTGCCCGGATAGGGAGGAGGCAGGTAGGTGTGGTAGCGGCTGGAGGTGGGCATGCCAGCTACGCTGAGACCCCCGATTCCGGTGCCGGACGGGTTGGCGGAGTAGCTGAAAGGACCCGGATAATGCATGTGTGAATCAGAGAAACGAGGAGCCGTTAATGGAGACAGAGACGGGAAAGATGTCCTCTGCTGGAACAGCTCCGAACCTGAAGATAAAGAAAGAGAAAGAGTTTAACATCTAATCAATTTCATGAACATATACAGGGATGTGAATAGGTTTGGACACCCATGCTAAAGTTGGAAATTGATCTTAATGCCTTAATTAGAAAAATGAGGAAAAATACAACCTTTAAGGACACCATTTTATTGTGTGTGTGTATGAATAATGTATCATAAATGAATAAATGTTCTTCCTTAAAATACAGGGTGCATAATTCAGGACACCCCTATGTTAAATTCCCATAGACTCAGGCAGATTTTTATTTTTAAAGGCCAGTTATTTCGCCTCCTATATAAATAGATGATGGATTAAATTACATTAAATAAAAAAAAAAATGCAAAATGTTTGTGACCTACAAATGATCCAAAGTAAGAATGCATCTAGTTTTCTGCTCAAATAAAAGTCAAACCTTAAAACGGAGTTCAAATAAATCACTCAAGTATAAAGAAACTGCAACGTCATAAAAAGAAAAAAAAAATATTATTTTGCAAAAAGAAAGATCTTTTTTTTAAAACAACAATAAGAAAAACAGAATGCAAGTAATGCACACGATATTCCACAATTTTGGGGCGAATAATTTCACAAAATACAAAATAATGTTTACATTTTTACTCATTTCAATACTAATAATTGAAAGAAAAAAAAAAATCAGACCAAAACTGAATTAAAGTTAAAAAATAAAATGTTTATTTAAAAATACAAAATAGTATTAAATAATAAATTAATAATTTAAAAAATAAAATTATTATATAATCTTACATTTTCATGACTTTACCATTTAAGTGACTATATTATACTAATATATTAATATGTAATATGCACTCTATTAAAATGATCTGTCATATTCATCAGATGAACATTTGCCACAGAACCCTACTGAGAGACTAACTAATGTCATTTCTGAACGCCTGATAAATTGTAAAAAGAGAGGAGAGGAAGAAGACGATGAAGACTGGTATGTGTTTGACTGGGTTTTTTTTTTCATTTAGTGTTCATGTCCTGTGTGAACAGGTGTAAGGGAAACATCTGTGCACCTGCACACAAACACAAACTGCTGCCCGCTTCTGCCAGTTTGTTTGTTTTCTGGCTTGATATTTCTGCTTATTGCCCACATGTGAGCAAGGGCTGCTGGGATACTGGTGCAGGCTTTGGCATGCAGGCGCCCGAGGGAGGAGAATGCCGTCTGTGCGTGCCACTGACTCGTTTATAAGTTTGTCTGGGGCACTGGGTCCATTTACAAACAGAAACAGAGAAAGAGAGAAAAAAGCATCCAGTTCCATTTCAATATCCTCAACTTATGTTTTCCCCCCTCTTTCTTTCTCTCAGAGGACTGTTGACTTTCTCTTTTACACTTTTAGGGGGCCAGGATCTGATTCGAACTGAGGAGAATTCAAGATTTCAGCTGATGTGTTGATTCAACTGAAATGGCCACAAATTCCAGCCAGACTCACACACACACACACACACACGATTGGTTTTATGTTTTATGGCGACTTTCCTTTGACATAATGATTTTTATACTGTTATACTATCTCCTAAAAACCATCCATCACAAAAAACTTTCTGCATTTTCAAAAAACATCTTTGTGGGGATATTCTGTCCCCATAACATATGGTTTAGCAGGACCACACACACCATCAGAGATTAATTACTAAAAGCGGAAATCTGACAAATGAGTTGAGAAACAGCTGCAAACCAGATATAACACCCAAACCGTAGACATTGTTAACCCTCATTACCCTCACAGACACACAGATTCAGACTCAGTGTCTCCCTCTAGTGCCTCACAGGATATTAGCTATATTAAAGTTTCCAAAGTGTTGCTCTAGATTAGAGCATCCACTTGGCGGATAGAAAGAAACATATTGTTATTGTTATTATAAAAATTGAGAGATTAATTTTCTGCCTGGCCAGTGAAAACTTGCATATAGTGTCATTTTAATGTTTTGACATACTTGATGATGTTTGTACCACAAAAATCATAAAAACCACATTATTGACCCCCTTTTGAAGATCACTGCTCTAGAGAATTACTAGTTTGCAGTGTTTCCATGATGTTTCACATGATTTACATTAGTATCAGTGGAAAAACTTTTAAAAAGAGCAAAGAGACGGAAAGCATGTGGTATAACCATTTATTCTATGTTATTTTCCCCTTTATTAATGTATATTTTGTTTATTTTAAAATAACATTATAAAGATGAAAAAACAACAATTTTAAATAACTCAAATTAATAAATTAATATTAATTTAAATGGTTAAGGGAAAACATTTTTTTTTTACAGAAACAATATTAATATTGAATATTAATATAAGAAATGTTCTATATTGGTTTGGGTTTTCCCTTTTTTTGTCCACACACGATTCAAACAAAAATTAATATGAATAAAACACTTCACAGGATTTTTTAGCAGAAGCAATATTAATATAAATAAAAAATATAATATTTTATATTATAATATAAAATAATATAAATAATATTAACATTAATAACACAATAAAGCAAAGTCGTATTGGTTGATGACTACACTCTAAAAATGCTGGGTTGTTTGTCAAATATGGACAAACCCGAACGTTGGATTAAAAATGTAATGAATAAATTTAACCCAGTGGCTGGGTTTGTCCATATTTGACCCAAAGCTGGGTTAAAACAACCCAGCATTTTTTAGTAGAGTGGGAGTTGTTCTTCCATGGCAATTTAGAACTTTGAAAACTTTAGAATTTAGAAAAGAAACTGTAACATTTCCTGAGAATTCCCATTTCAGTTTCAGAATATGGTTCCTCTCGAGTAAACGCTCTTATCCTTCCCCCATCAGTGCGCAGTTCAGTGTTCCACTAGCCCACAGTCAAGCGTGTAACCCGGCTCACTACAGAGGTTTGCCTCATTTGACTGCTGAGTTTGTTTGTTAACAGAAGAGCAAGCAGCAGCTAGTCAGCAGGAATTGTGCGTGTTTGTTTGAGGATCAGGGTTCTGGTGAGGATGCAAATCTCGGCCCTCACCTGTAAAATGGCCATGCAAAATCAGATGGATTACACCTGGACCAGGCAAATCATGTGGCCAGGAGAGAGAAAGACATAGAGACATAAAGGCTGAAATATATACTTGTTAGTCTGTGTATAATCTAATCAAATCATGTATATTTGCGTTAGAATGACATCAGAAATACCACATATCTAACAATCATACAATAATGTGGATCCCAGACTTGCTTACTTGTTCATGGTTTGAGTTTCTACTATGTGGTTTTATGCTCAACTGGTGAAACAAACCCACAGGAACCAACCAAACTATATTGCTACAACTTGTCAACTATACAGTGGCCTCAAACCATTACTTTTAACCAACTGTTGTTGCACACTATCCAGGGCACGAAGCACCCGTTCCACCACATCCCAAAGATGCTCTGTTGGGTTGAGATCTGGTGACTGTGGGGGCCATTTTAGTACAGTGAACTCATTGTCATGTTCAAGAAACCAATTTGAAATTATTCGAGCTTTGTAACATGGAGCATTATCCTGCTGGAAGTAGCCATCAGAGGATGGGGACATGGTGGCCATAAAGGGATGGACATGCTCAGAAACAATGCTCAGGTAGGCCGTGGCATTTAAACGATGACCAATTGGCACTAAGGGGCCTAAAGTGTGCCAAGAAAACCATTACACCACCACCACCAGCCTGCACAGTGGTAACAAGGCATGGATCCATGTTCTCATTCTGTTTACGCCAAATTCTGACGATGCCCAAGTGTATATATATATATAGTATGTAATGAATTAAAACTTAAAAGTGTGTATATCTATTATAAGTGTGACTTTAGTATAGAGGCTTCTTGGGTCACTGTAAATGCAGGTTGAGTAACTTTAACCTAATACTATAATAGCCTAGTTTTCCAAGTAGGTAAAAGACTGAAGTCTAATGTTTGCACTGGATGTTGATTAATGATAACTGAAGGTAATGGCATATCACTCTGACTGGCAGAGAACCTGAGACGGAGGCAAACATGTAGATCTTGCGTGTTTATGTTAGAGCTGTAGTCCATAAGACAACACAGCATGTCGCATGCAAACTAGCTCCTCTCCGACATGTGCCGCGCTGCGATCTCATACATCAGCATGGGTCAGGTTACCATTCACAAACATCTGATAATGTACTGGAGATTTACAAATCAGGTCATTGATTCAAGACCTGGATCACAGTGAGATACGTTTGTGAATAGATCAGGAATGCTTCCCTCCAGTGAGGAATTTTGACCTTGTTGACTCTAAAATCCATTTGTTGAAATGACTGTATTATTATTGATCCAAAAATCACAATTTTTAAGCAGCTTTTGCTTTTCTAGGACATTGAAAGGAATCAATATTCAGTTCTTTCGGAAGCAATTATTATGAAATATAAGAACGGTTGGATCTCATTATTCCCGTAGGCGTTTTTGATCGCCGCAGTTCAGAGCGGTGAGTCAACATTACACTCACGCAAGTCTGCAGCAGAGAACTCATGCTATCTGAACCAACGACTTCATATCACAATCGTTTCTCATGGACTGCAATGAGATGGAGAGCAGAAGGAAACTCTGCAACTCCTCAGATGTTTCCCCTATGAAAAAACCCCCAGTAGTCTCTTCTAAAGTTTCAGACGCACACTCAAACTCGTCTCAAGCTGAGCTCAGGAAAGCCGAGGTCAGACATCTCAATATATGAACTATTCACGTTCTTTTTACTGTATGTCAACAATTAATACATTTTTGCTTATTTTAAAGATTATTTTTAAGAGAAGACAAACATCCGACACAAAATTGATCCCTAAATGAGACATACACTGCAAAAAAATGCTTTTCTTACTAACTTGTTTCCAGTCTAAATATCAAACATTTCTCAAATCAAGATGCATTTACTAAAGCTGTAAAATGCCATAAGATATTATGTCTTGTTTGCTGGGGAAATGAATCAAAATAAAGTGAGTTTTTGCTTAAAACAAGAAAAGTTATCTGCCAATGTGGTAAGAAAAATAATCTTGTTTCTGTTTGAATTAGGATTATTTTTCTCACCTCATTGGCAGATAATTTAGCTTTTTTTAAGGATCAACTCTCTCCCCTGGAATTAACTCATCTAGTAAATGATCTTGATTTGAGAATTTTTTGATATTTGGACTGGAAACAAGACAACAATACTAAGTAAGAAAAGCATTTTTTGCAGTGTATTTACAAACCTCATTAAATCTTCTAAGCAAATAAAATGATTTTCTGGTAAACTTTGCAATAATATGATCTGATGGAACTGAATCGAATCATGATTCCATATTTGGGGGTTCGAGAACAAATATCTAAATTCTAAAATTGAATTTTGTCTTCCAAATGAAATAATACTGAAAAATCTGTTTGAATGAACTCTCTTTGGCCACGTAAACACTGCAAAGATTGACAAGCACAGTTAAATGTAGGAGTGGATATCCTGAATTATGTGATAATCAACAAAGTTTTTGTGCTATTTTTGATACAACATGCAGAAAAAAAATCACTCCCATCAATACCTACAGACTGAAATGAAACACTCAGTAGAAGAGTGACAATATATTTGGCTGCAGTGTGCATGTGGCCTTTAATAAACGTCAAATATTTCCTCCCTTTACAGAGCAGGGATTATGATGGAACTGCCACCTGGTGTTTTGAAAAATGCCACCTGACAAACTGCAAGTCTATTAGGAACAATAAATCAGTCAGAGTGCAATTAAAGAAAGCTATAACTTAAATGTCACCCGGGCTGGTCGGTGTTTGTGTGTGGTGGAGGTAAAAATGACTCAGCGGGATTGGATGTTTGGGGTTCTCGGGAACAGGAAGGGCAGGAATTCTGCGTCGCCGCGGGGAAGGAAAACCATGCCAGCACCAGGTATGTGGCTGTGTGTCCATGGCAGCGAGAGTTTGTGTTTTCGAGAGAGAGTGTTTATACGTGTGTATGTGCCAAAGCAGGTGGGTGTGTGTGTATTTCACACACAGAGAATGTTTATTGTTGTTTATGGGTGTATGCATGCATGTGTGTGCGTGTGCAAGCGAAAGTATATATATATTTTTTACATTCTGTTTGTTTCAGCCCCTCCACAAAAATGCTGCATTTTGATTGGATCATTAATATTATGATTCCCCCATTAGGACTGCAAGACACCCACACACATCTGCATATCAAAGAAGTTATTTGAGGACAACAGTGTGTGGTTTTTGATGAAAGGCCACAAAAAGGAAATAAAGAAAGTCAAAAGGGTTTGGAACGACATCTTTGTGTGAATTATTCTCTTTGGACATAATGTGTACCAGTGTGTGTTTGTAAAGTCTCTTACCAGACCAGCGTAAGTCATCTTCCACTTTACATGTCTTCAGTGCAGGAGCGTCCATCTGATCAGGCCATAATCCTGCATCAAAAACATATACATATTTAATCACTTGTCAACTGGTAATCTATGAGATACACACAACACACACACACACACACTTAAAATATCAAGCGATATGTGATATTGCTGAAAAATCATAATATTTTCAATCCCTTGACATTAAAGATATCTATTAATTTTCTCTTAATTTGTAAATGAACACAAATAATGATACAATTAAATGTAATTCATATGCAGTGATATAATAACTAGTAATGATAAAATAAAAAAATAAACATAAATATGAATGCAATAAATGAATTAAAAGACAGTTAAAAGAAAATTCTATATACTTTTTGACAAAACTTAAGATAACTGTATTTTGATATTTGCTATTTATTTACATACTTTTTTTTAAAAATTGACACTAAATATATTTTCTCTTGTATGCAGCAATATAAATATATAATAATAAACAGCAATTTTATCTACACATATTTTCCTTGAACGTTTTATTAAATGTAAAAAAAATAGAATTTTAGAAAAATGAAATGTTAATTGTTGAATCGGTTTTGAATCAGTTTTGAAACAGCCAGTTGATTAAACTGATTATTGGAAGTCATCTGAACTCACCAAAGTCATTTTTGCTAAAGAAGTTTAAGCGCGAGATGCTGTTGCTTAATTTTAATTTGATATTTGCAGCAAAATCATCATAAATACACAGTGAATAAATATAATCGCCCAGCCCTATCTGTAGGATTGCGACAGAGTGAATTTGTCCACACACGCTCAGTGTGAAAGAGCTGCTAGTGTTTTCATCAAAGGTGCTGAGAAAAACAAACATGAAATCTTATGCTGGTTTCATGTTACAGACACACACACACACACACACACACACACACGTTAGAGCTCCATCTGTCAAAATGCATGTGCATAAGTAGATAACTTTGAAATCTTTCTGTTTTGCTGACAAGCCAAGAAAAGTATCAGCAAGTCACAAGGAATTTTTTTGGGTGTCTGTTGAAGGTGTGTGTGATTATCACATATCTCTTATCTTTAGCGCGTGATGCCTGTGTGTGTGTGTATGATCTGAGGTTTTTAAATCACTCCATCAGCATTAACACGCAGCTGTCTCGCACACACAAACAGTCGCCGCACGAGTCTAAAACAAGATACTTTTGGAAATATAGAGTATGTTTATGTGTGTGTGTGTGTTTGTCAGTGCACTGAACTGCCAATTTGACATGCAAATGAATCCTGTTTGCTCTCAGTCCGAGATGAGATAGTTGTTTTAAGCTAATCGTTGCAACACACACATATACGTATGAGATATGAGACGTATGCAACTACATTTTTACATTTTCTGAGAAAAATATGAGTCGTGTTTGTCCATGCAAAACCAGTCAGCATGATGCTAGTCGCTGGTTTCTAGAGTGTTCTGGAGGAATGATTGATACCCAAGTCATATTCTGGTCCCTCCTCAAGTCTACTCAATTTGCCTATTTTATTTTTAAAGTCATAAATCAGATCAGATCCAAAAAATACGAGCAAATTTGTCCTCAACAAGCATTATGGGACATGCTACACTTGAATAAATCCCTATATGCAGTACTAATAATGATGCTTGGCTTAGCAAACTCCACTAATGGCACACTGTTCCCAGGTCTCTCTCTCTGGTTTTCTCCGCACAATGATAAATTCTTCAGTATAAATGCTCGTATTCAGGCCACAGCTGGTGCTTCTGCTGAAAATAAACATCTCACTCAAATATTTTGATTGGCCATAGCACAATGTCAATAACAGACAGATTTATACTGCTATTAAAGAAACTGTCTGTGAGCAGTACAATATGTGCGTAACTGAGAGCTTTGTGCATCTCTGACAGGACTCGTATGACGGTAACTCATCTAATTTCGGCTATAATGCCAACCAACAGCAGTGTAGATCGACTGAACTACTGAATCAGTTTGTTCTAGTGAATCAGTTCAGTCAGGCTGCTGTTCATGTAAATGATTCATTCGTTGATTAAATCAACAATTTACTGATTCATTTAAATACCCTGTTGTGAAGTACTAAGGATAGATGGTGTGTTTTGTCTATCTATATTAGATACAAAACAGAAAGAGAGAGAGAGAGAGAGAGAGAGAGAGAGAGAGAGAGAGAGAGAGAGAGGCTGTATAACACTGAGTGGAAATGCAGGCTTTCCTCAGTACCAGCAAAAACAAACACAGCCACCATGAAGTCTGGTTATATGTCTGATCTTTCACCACACCTCCTTAAAACTCTCAAACGCTCTCTGAAGTCACACACACACACACACACACACACACACACACACACACACACACACGTAGTCTGAGACTTAAATGGACCCTAGTACGTTCACTGACTGTCTTATACTGCTTGCCATTATTTTGTGACAATTAAAGGAGTAGTTCACTTTTGAAAAACTTTTGCTGATAATTTACCCCAATGTCATCCAAGATGTCCATGTCTTTCTTTATTCAGACGAAACAGAAATTAAGGCGAAACGATCGCTCATTTAATAAATAAATAACAAAGTTTAAGTTTTATAAGCTCAAATGCTCGCCTTGCTCTGTTCTGTGACGCACGTTCGAGACTCTCCTGTTTGAACTCGTTCATCAAAATGAACGAATCTTTTTCCAAGTCATTTGGTTCATTCAACGAACGAAACGAACGAATTGACTCTGAAAAAGATTCGTTCATTTTGATGAACGAGTTCGAACAGGAGAGTTACGAACGTGCATCGCAGTACACAGCAAGGCGAGCATTTGAGCTTATAAAACTTAAACTTTGTTATTTATTTATTAAATGAGTGATCTTTTCACTTGATAAGACCCTTACTCATCGTCTGGAATCGTTTAAAGCCCTCTGAACAGTATGCAGTTTGCACTGAAACTGTCTTTTGGACCTTGAACCGTTTGGTTCCCATTGAACTCCATTATATGGAGAAAAACGCAGGAATGTTTTCATCAATAACCTTAATTTCTTTTCGACTGAGGAAAGAAAGACATGGACATCTTGGATGACATGGGAGTGAGTAAATTATCAGAAAAAGTTTTTTGAAAAGTGATCTACTCCTTTAAGAACATTTCCGTCCAGCTCTCATGTCATATAAACCATATTAAATTAAATATATAATGAATAGAAATTAAAAATAAAAATATTAATTTCATAGATATATTGTATATGATGTGTGTGTCAGTAACGCAGCATGTGGGATGTGTGTGAGTACACACCACACGGCTCTGCCCGCATCTCTGTGGGCTTGTACCTTTATTCTCTTCAGTGAACTCCCTCTCCGTTTTGGTTTGTTTATTCCTTGTTCGTTTTATTTTCATCTGAAGCAAGTTGCTGCATGCTAACTAATGCCAACTTTAATTCGCCTCCCTGCTCATCTGGCATGACAAAATGTGTGTGTGTACGTGTGTTTGTGAAACGGCGCTGTGTGCTTTTACAAATCTGTTTAACTATGAACCATGTCTGTGTTTGTGCTGTGAATTTTGTAACTTAATATCTGTTTACAGTCATCAACAATCTGCTAACCTCAAGACTCCGGGATGATGCAATCAACACCAGACACACACACACACACACACACAGTTTGCATCAGTCAGGTGGAATGAGAGACCATCTAATTACTGTGTGATGAAGGTAATAAATCTGATGAAACATGTCTATCTTACACATGTCTGTCTGCAAACCTCATACCACACAGAGCTGTCTGACAGAATGTGTGTGTGTGTGTGTGTTAAGATTTAGATATAAAGATGAAGTGGGGATGATACGAGACAGACAGAGAGACAGTGTTAATATCAGACATAACAGTAAGGTTTTGATGTATCACACACACACACAGGCCTACAGCAGTGACAGTCTCCCGACAGCTAAAGCTCTGTTAATGTGTTATGTCTGCTAGAAATGTGTGTGTCGGCAGTCTTGGCCTGTGACAGCTCAATGAAGACATAATTCCTGTCCTAATCCACCTGCAGATATGGATACTAGAGGTACTTTACTCGCTCAAGCACACTCCTGACGCGGTGAGTGTAAATCTCCCATTCTTCTTGCGCTGAGCTCTGGATGAGTTACAGCTTTGGTTTTGCAGGAATGCTTGTGTAAGAGTCCATCCTTCAGAAATCAGGTCAATCTGATGGAGGAATTTACCAGAAACCCCAAACAAAAACACCACTGACACATCCAGCGTCTCTAATTCAACAGCTCATGATGGATAAACTACTCATAAATAATGAAGGTTAAGAAAGAAACCACACTTTTATGGGTTCCGGTTGACCATTACATCATGTCCTAACCAAACAAGTTATTGTTTGTCTAAATGCCTTGAAATAGAACACAATCATATATATATATATATATATATATATATATATATATATATATATATATATATATATTATAAAATCAGATACTTTTATATAAATAAAAGACTATTAGGGTTGTCAAACGATTAATCGCGATTAATCGCATCCAAAATAAAAGTTTGTGTTTACATAATATATGTGGGTGCATGTGTCTAATTATTTTATATATATATATATATATATATATATATATATATATATATATATAGATAAATACACACACATGCTTGTATATATTTAAGAAATATTTTCATGTATTTACTGGTATATAGATTTATATAAAATTTATATTACATATAGAAATATAAATATTTTATATATAAATAATATTTTTTTTCTTAAATATACATTCATGTGTGTATTTATGTATATACAAAATAATTATACACAGTTCACCCAAATATTATGTAAACACAAACTTTTATTTTGGGTGCGATTAATCGCGATTAATCGTTTGACAGCCCCAAAAAATGATATATCTGATGTTAAATATATAATGTATGCATAAATATTTAAATGTTTAACTAATCATATTTTATACTATATGATTTAATCATTATATCAATTATAATTTTAATAGAATTATTACATATTTTGGTAACACTTTACAGTAAGGTTCATTAGTTAACGGTTCAACAATTACTAATACGTTATAAAAATCAAAGGTTGTATAAGTTAACATTAGTTAATGCACTGTGATCAAACATGAAAAAGGAATGAACAGCTGGATTATTATTAACTAACATTAACAAAAATGAATAAATACTGTAACAAATGCATCTCTCATTGTAAGTTCATGATAGTTAATACATGAACTAATATTAACTAATGAACCTTATTGTAAAGTCTAACCCATATTTTTTTAATAACTATTCTCATTATATATTATAAATTATTTCAATTATTTGACTTTAAATGCGAATGGTGAAAACTGAAAAGAATAAAAGAAAGATGAAAGAACAGCAGGCCGTGATATGCCCCTCGGGAGCATTTGGTCTTTCTGTTTTTTTGATGGATCGTAGAGAGATGTGAGTCACGACTGCTTAGATAATCGTAAACACACGACAACTCTGTTTGAGTTTCCACAAAATATGAGCGATTCTGCCTACACTACAGATGCAGTGAGCAAACAAAAACAAATAAAAAAGGCGAAATTGTTTAACGAAATGACAAAATCAAAGCCAATCCAAACAAATCAGACGTTACAAGCTTACAAACACCACCCAACTTACAAATCGCGAGCAGTAAGGAATACGTTTTACGTAAATTTTATAGTTTACGACCCTAATGATTAAAAGAACTAAACGAAATGCATCAATTAGAAGTGAATCAATTAAAACTAACTTTAGCTAGAAAAATTAAATTTATTCTAGAGCTGTCATAAGGCCAAAACAATCTCTGTTACTTTAATTTCCTATTATCCCTGTAAACCCGCTTTGAAACAATCTACATTGTTAAAAGCGCTCTATAAATGAAGATGACTTGACTTGAGGCAGAGATGAGGAGCTATGAGAGTTTGATTGAAACGTGAGTCACGACTGCTCAGATGGCCATAAAACACACCAGTTTGAGCTCTTTAGAAATGTGAGTGATTCAGTCTACAATGCAGAAACAGTGAGCAAACAAGAATGAATAAAAGAAGCACATTTCAGCAACACACACACATTGCTGCCGCGTATGAGAACAGGTGGATGAGTGAAGGGTGGGGTGCGAAAAGTGCCTGGGTGTGTGCGTTTATTTGAGCGAGAGGGACAGAAAATAGAAAGATAGACTGTAAGCGAAGTGCATACGTGCCTTGGAGAGTGTGAGAGTTTTGCTGTTTTGCTAGCAGACATCGTGCTCAAAGGTCTTTACATGCGTCTGAGAACGCATCCTCGCCCACTATCACACACGCTGACGTGGGAGCCGAGATCGAGAGGGGTTGCTAGATTCCAGACGTCGAGGTGCGAGTTGTTGTGACGAGCTAACGTCTGACTCTAACAAACACATACACAGGATCTGTAGGGCATCCAGGGACAAAACACACCTGGTATCTGTGTGGTGCTGGAGGGACTGTAATGGGATTGGTGGGAGCGGGCGGTCCCGTTGCCAGGGTTCATCCTCAGGCTGGCCCTCTGGAAACGCTCGATGTCACTCAGGCGATCGGAAAACTGCTTGTGAGGGTCGTCCGGCTTCACGCGGTGACCTGTAGAGAGAAATGACCCGGAACATGAGTTTGACTCATTGACCAGACAATTTATCCACAAGTTTCCTACGCCCCATGAGGCCTTGCGTCAAAAGTGGGCGCGACTTCCGGTTCGAAGTAAACAAAGCGCGACTTGACATGCTTAACACTCGTTCATTCAACTGTTGACAGTCATTCAAGTTATAGCGATCCAAACTAGCTAACGATGAGGGAACACAACCTCAACGAAATTCAAAAGGGTGAAATAACAGTCCCTTTACCCTCCGCAGTAGTTGATTGGGAGTATTATAATAACATTACTAATACTCAATCCTCATCAAGGCATGGTGACAAACAGTTGTGCGAGCTGACAAACAATTAAAATAAAAAATACACACTTAGTCATTGTGCTTTGGAGTTTATTCAAAATTATAAATGAATGTGCTACTTGAATACATTAACTTTGATCCTGAGTTTAGGTGTAACATCAGTAGCGAACAGCCAATCACATGCTGATAGAGTTTATAGAATATAAAGAATTTAAACAAATGGAAGATTCGTCGTCTTTTGGGAGGTGATGGAAACTACAGTCGTTGGCAGGATCACTCTGATTTCGTTTTCAGCTTATGTTCAAAACAATCACGTTTAAGCCACTGAATTACTTGTAGTTTAGTCCAGTTATACATACAACCGCGAACAGCACATGTTGTCCCTGAGCTCCGTAACGACATCTCTCATAAAGATTTGCGTCTTTAAATAGTAAAATAATTCTCCGAAAAACAGCTAGCCTCTTCGCTAACTAACACACAAAATACCATTGGAATGCTACTTCCGCCGCCATACCGGAAGTTTCACCCACTTTATTTTTTACAGGAGCGCCCCTTGTGGATAGTAAAGTCATTTATTTGAAACAAATCAAGCCAGAAAAGTTGAAACTTGTTAAAGCACTTCGGATAAACTACATGGTTATGCATTACATTACATCTCTGGTATCATGCACATACTTTACGAAAGTTACCAAGTAAGCAAGAAATGTTGTCACACTAATCTCATACATAATTAATATAATTTCCATAATATTAATGTACAGAACACACCCTTTCTCTTTAAAAAAGGAAATATTTTCACATAGCACTTAAAAAATACACTCTAAAAAACTCTACACTCAAGTTGGGTTGTTTTAACCCAACTTTGGGTCAAATATGGACAAACTCAAACATTGGGTTAAAAATGTAATTTAAAAATGTAAGCCAATGGCTGGGGTTTGTCCATATTTGACCCAAAATTGGGTTAAAACAACCCAGCATTTTTTTAGAGTGCAGGCGGCTGCCTTCTTATAACATTGGCAGCAACTCACACACTCACAAAATATAAGTCTGACATTAGCATTAAATGTCAGACTTTATTTCAAATAAAAGTTTGACATTAGCATTTCAATAACAATATCATGTTCTAATAAGCATAAAACATCACAAATATTGTGTAAAATGGTCTGGAAAAGAGCTTATGGCTTTCAGACAGATCTGTGTACTCAGTCGTGACTCATGTAATGCTTGATGATCCACAGAGGAAATCACCAAGAAAAACCTCGCTATGAGTGGTGTGTGTGTGTGTTTATCACTGACAATAATTTGCCATCCCACTTCAATAGCATTACATACACACACACACACACACACACTATCATCATCATCATCATCATCATATGTGTAGTCTGGTCAGCTCTAATGGATGAGTTTAATGTGACTATCAGTGGCTTGTGTGAAGAACATGTGAACGTTTTTGTGTTTTAATGTGGAGTAATGGCTGTATTTGAATGTTTTATTCAGATATAGAGAGATAACAGACGCTGTGATATGGATTTTGTGTGTTCTTGCCCTCTCTTTCACCAAGGGCAATGCATCACTCCACGTTTTTCTTTACCCCTGGGGTAATATTTCTGTTAGTTTATCGCTCCCTCTCATTTGGTTGCCATGCATTGTCTCCCTCTCTCATTCGATCGATCAAAATGATAAATAGTCATTTTTTTGGGTACTTTTTGGTTTGTTTATAAAGTGCGAAATAAACAAACACATAATCCCAGAGGAAGAAAAAACATATTTCTCTGTTGTTTCTCCTAGACTGCAATGAGATTAAATAGAAAACAANGCTCAGAAGTGAATCAATTAAAACTAACTTTAGCTAGAAAAATTAACTTTATTCTAGAGCTGTCATAAGGCCAAAACAATCTCTGTTACTTTAATTTCCTATTATCCCTGTAAACCCGCTTTGAAAAATTCTACATTGTTAAAAGCGCTCTATAAATGAAGATGACTTGACTTGAGGCAGAGATGAGCAACTATGAGAGTTTGATTGAAACGCGAGTCACGACTGCTCAGTGGCCATAAAACACACCAAGTTTGAGCTCTTTAGAAATGTGAGTGATTCAGTCTACAATGCAGAAACAGTGAGCAAACAAGAATGAATAAAAGAAGCACATTTCAGCAACACACACACATTGCTGCCGCGTATGAGAACAGGTGGATGAGTGAAGGGTGGGGTGCGAAAAGTCCTGGGTGTGTGCGATTATTTGAGCGAGAGGGACAGAAAATAGAAAGATAGACTGTAAGCGAAGTGCATACGTGCCTTGGAGAGTGTGAGAGTTTTGCTGTTTTGCTAGCAGACATCGTGCTCAAAGGTCTTTACATGCGTCTGAGAACGCATCCTCGCCCACTATCACACACGCTGACGTGGGAGCCGAGATCGAGAGGGGTTGCTAGATTCCAGACGTCGAGGTGCGAGTTGTTGTGACGAGCTAACGTCTGACTCTAACAAAACACATACACAGGATCTGTAGGGCATCCAGGGACAAAACACACCTGGTATCTGTGTGGTGCTGGAGGGACTGTAATGGGATTGGTGGGAGCGGGCGGTCCCGTTGCCAGGGTTCATCCTCAGGCTGGCCCTCTGGAAACGCTCGATGTCACTCAGGCGATCGGAAACTGCTTGTGAGGGTCGTCCGGCTTCACGCGGTGACCTGTAGAGAGAAATGATCCGGAACATGAGTTTGACTCATTGACCAGACAATTTATCCACAAGTTTCCTACGCCCCATGAGGCCTTGCGTTAAAAGTGGGCGCATCTTCCGGTTCGAAGTAAACAAAGCGCGATTTGACATGCTTGAACACTCGTTCAATCAACAGTTGACAGTCATTCAAGTTATAGCGATCCAAAACTAGCTAACGATGAGGGAACACAACCTCAACGAAATTCAAAAGGGTGAAATAACAGTGCCTTTACCCTCCGCAGTTGATTGGAGTGTTATAATAACATTATTAATAATCAATCCTCATCAAGGCAGGTGACAGACAGTTGTGCGAGCTGACAAACAATTAAAATAAAAATACACACTTAGTCATTGTGCTTTGGAGTTTATTCAAAATTATAAATAAATGTGCTACTTGAATACATTAACTTTGATCCTGAGTTTAGGTGTAACATCAGTAGCGAACACAGCCAATCACATGCTGATAGAGTTTATAGAATATTAAGAATTTAAACAAATGACACAGGAAGATTCGTCGTCTTTTGGAGGTGATGGAAACTACAGTCGTTGGCAGGATCACTCTGATTTCGTTTTCAGCTTATGTTCAAAACAATCACGTTTAAGCCACTAAATTAGTTTAGTCCGGTTATACATACAACCGCGAACAGCTGTTGTCCCTGAGCTCCGTAACGACATCTCTCATAAGATTTGCGTCTTTAAATAGTAAAATAATTCTCCGAAAAACAGCTAGCCTCTTCGCTAACTAACACACAAAATACCATTGGAATGCTACTTCCGCCGCCATACCGGAAGTTTCACCCACTTTATTTTTTACAGGAGCGCCCCTTGTGGATAGTAAAGTCATTTATTTGAAACAAATCAAGCCAGAAAAGTTGAAACTTGTTAAAGCACTTCGGATAAACTACATGGTTATGCATTACATTACATCTCTGGTATCATGCACATACTTTACGAAAGTTACCAAGTAAGCAAGAAATGTTGTCACACTAATCTCATACATAATTAATATAATTCCATAATATAATGAACAGAAACACAACCCTTTCTCTTTATAAAAAGGAAATATTTTCACATAGCACTTAAAAAATACACTCTAAAAAACTCTACACTCAAAGTTGGGTTGTTTTAACCCAACTTTGGGTCAAATATGGACAAACTCAAACATTGGGTTAAAAATGTAATTTAAAAATGTAAGCCAATGGCTGGGGTTTGTCCATATTTGACCCAAAATTGGGTTAAAACAACCCAGCATTTTTTTAGAGTGCAGGCGGCTGCCTTCTTATAACATTGGCAGCAACTCACACACTCACAAATAATAAAGTCTGACATTAGCATTAAATGTCAGACTTATTTTCAAAAAAAGTTTGACATTAGCATTTCAATAAACAATATCATGTTCTAATAAGCATAAAACATCACAAATATTGTGTAAAATGGTCTGGAAAAGAGCTTATGGCTTTCAGACAGATCTGTGTACTCAGTCGTGACTCATGTAATGCTTGATGATCCACAGAGGAAATCACCAAGAAAAACCTCGCTATGAGTGTGTGTGTGTGTGTGTTTATCACTGACAATAATTTGCCATCCCACTTCAATAGCCATTACACACACACACTATCATCATCATCATCATCATCATCATATGTGTAGTCTGGTCAGCTCTAATGGATGAGTTTAATGTGACTATCAGTGGCTTGTGTGAAGAACATGTGAACGTTTTGTGGTTTTTAATGTGGAGTAATGGCTGTATTTGAATGTTTTATTCAAGATATAGAGAGATAACAGACGCTGTGATATGGATTTTGTGTGTTCTTGCCCTCTCTTTCACCCAAGGGCAATGCATCACTCCACGTTTTTCTTTACCCCTGGGGTAATATTTCTGTTAGTTTATCGCTCCCTCCATTTGTTGCCATGCATTGTCTCCCTCTCTCATTCGATCTAAATGATAAATAGTCATTTTTTGGGTACTTTTTGCTTTGTTTATAAAGTGCGAAATAAACAAACACATAATCCCAGAGGAAAGAAAAACATTTTCTCTGTTGTTTCTCCCTAGACTGCAATGAGATTAAATAGAAAACAACTACAACAAGACTTCCCCCAACTTTTCAGATGTTTCACAAAGAATTGAGAAAACATCTCAACAATGTCTCCAAAATATGCAATGTATCATCAAATGATATGAGCTGCCATCCACATTCATTTTCTAGTTCTACTTTTACTGGATGACTCATTTGTGTCTATTTTTATTTCTCTCCATACATTTCAGGAGAAAAAATCTGAGACAAACTTATAATACGTAAATGCAAAACAGCTCATCAATGGCACAAAAGAGCAGTCAATTGCAATGCATAGTCATACATATTACTTTTTTTTTTTAGCCTCAGGCACTAACTTTTTAAGCATTTGTTTTAAGTCACTTTTATCTGTATATCTTCTTAATGCAGTTCTAAGGTCATACAGTTAAAGCCTTTCTGTTCAGGCACTAGTGTGTCTCTCCTGTTTGGCTGCAGGGTCAAACCCTACATCTGCCCTGGCTACATTCACCCTATTTGAATTATTATGGATGAATGAATATTTCATAGGTAGGGGGGCACTTAGACAGGAATGTTGACTTTTTGTGAGAAATGATATCATACCACAGGACACACACAGACACACTAATTAGAGTGGATCGCTCTCATGCACACACACACACACGCACATATCATGGGGGAAATGGACTGGGATGAACACAACTGCAACAGACACTGCATGATGGAGATATAGATGTACACCACAACCTCTTAACAAAGATATTCAAATCAAATTCTCACCTTCACATGCATTTGAATGTTTTACCATGGGTTCCCTTCGTAGTCACTTCGAGTTACGTCAGAAGTGACGGAGATTGGGGGATTTCGCATAGAAAGCCAATCCTCTTCGAGTATTAAAACACGAGCCAATGGCATGCAATGCCTTGGGGCTGCGGAAATTTGCATAGCGTACTCCGCCCTACTCCGTGAGTATAAAAGGAGGAAGTGAACGCAACCGCAGTATGTTTTCGCTTCGGAGCCAAGAGAACCTCTTCACTCCTCAAAGCTGATTCAAGACTCTTCGAGACGAGCGTCCTCTTCAGTGTTGGTGTGACGGCGGTACCCACGCGCGAGATTCTGCATTGCCTGCGATCTGTGCAGTGGTTTGCCAGACTTTGCGCTTCTCCCTGGTAGCCTCAGCGCTGAAAGAGTGAATTTCTCTCCTCTCTGTAAAAGAGCTGCACGCGGCACGTCTTTTAAAAGATGGTTCGCCCGTGCCCTTCTGGATGTGGTAGATTTCTATCGTCATCTGATGGTCACGAACGCTGCTTTGTTTGCTTGGGCATTCAGCATGCAGCAGCAGCGTTCGTGGATGACTCATGTTCCTTCTGTGGAGCATGACCATCTCCACACTGAGGTCGCGGCTCAATGATCTCACTAGAGTGAGAGCCCCGGTCCCCCCTACTCGATCGGCTTCCTTTTCTAAAGGGGCCCGTCGACCCGGGGACCGGGCGATCTAACGGTGACGGTGTGGATAAAGCCCCGACGATTCCTCGGGCCACACCTCCCGCCTCAGTGCGTGAGCCAGCGGGGCGCTAGTTCGACTCGGTCGGTTGTCTCTTCGGCGGCACCGGCTGCTTCGAGCAGCGCCCCAGATGATGATGCGATGTCTATCACAGCATCACTAGGCGGGCTTGATTCCTCGGGAGAGGAAGATCCGGCTGCGTTGCTCCTTCGGGAGTCCCAGCGTTGTCCGCGTCAGATCCCGAGATGACGGCCATGCTGTCTCGAGCCGCTGGGAGTATCGGGCTAGAATGGAAACCTCCATCCTGCCCCGACCTCTCGCGGATGGATAATTGGTTTTTGGACAAGGCTGCCGCTGCAAAGCCACGGCCGACTCCAATACCTTTTTTCCCCGAGCTGCATGCGGAGTTATCGCGCTCTTGGGGGGCTCCTTTGTCCACTCGAGAGCGCGATCTCTCCCCCGCCTTTCCCCCCTCGACGGCGGGCCGCCCGTGGGTACACTGGGATGCCCCCGGTGGAGCGCTCTGTTGCGATGCAGCTGTGTCCACAGAGCGCGTCCACCCGTGGTCCTCCTAAGCACCCATCCAAAGCCTGTGGGTTCTCGTTGCTATGGCGGCGCGATCCTACAGAGCGGCGGGACAGGCGGCCTCCGCTCTGCATGCTATGACCACTTTGCAGGTCTTCCAAGCGAAGTTGCTCAGAGACATGCACGAGGGCGGACTGATCCGACGGCATTTAAAGAACTGCGGTCCGCCACTGACCTTGCTCTCCGGGCAACGAAAGTGGCTGCTCGCGCCGTTGGTCAGGTGATGGCCACTAGCGTGGTTCAGGAGCGTCATCTGTGGCTCAACCTGGCGGATACGCGGAGCGCTGAGCGGACTCGTCTGCTCGACGCTCCGCATCCCAGGTTGGCCTTTTCGGCGGTGCGGTCGAGGACTTCGCCCAACAGTTCTCCACTGCGCAGAAGCAGACGGAGGCCATTAAACACATCCTGCCCCGACGACCAGCTGCTGCCTCCACCCAGTCGTCGGCACAGGTGCCTCCCCTGCTCGCCGCCGAGGACGCCCCCCTGTGGCTCCTCCCTCCCGCCGGCCCCAGCAGCAGCCTTCACCCGGGCCCCGGGCGTCGAGGAGGCCGCAGGCCGGCGTCACAGCCCCCTCAGGCGCCGCTCGCCCGCTAAACGCCAGGCCAAGCGAAGATCCTGACACGGGCAGCTCAGTGTCGATCTCGAGTCTTTCCCAGGAGGCGGTAGCAGGCCCCCTCCTTCCCCCGGTGGAGGGG
Source organism: Pimephales promelas (assembly GCF_016745375.1). The sequence continues at coordinate 5,137,138 of NW_024121177.1, read as the reverse complement.
CCGGGAGAATCTTTTGTTCTCAGCTCCCCGCTGCTCACCCACGGGTGGGCAGCACCCTGAACTGGTTAAAGAAAGACTTGACATCCTCACTGAGCTCACAGACTGGAGTGAGTGCCCCCGATGCCCCAGTGTGTCGGCCCACTCACTCCTCTCTGTCTCGGAGGGCGCGGAAGGGTGCGTGTGTCGTCCCCGGGCTACACCAATCCCTTCCCCCTCTCTCGCCAGACCCCCGGCAGAACGGACCCCCGTGGAACGCTCCGCTTTCCCTGGTCCCTTCGGTCGGGGAGCGGGCTTCGACGCATCCGAGCGGGGTCATCCCTGCACGCGTGCCAGTCGACCCGCCACGCTGCCCCTCCGGGGGGACGTCTGTAGTTCACATGACCCCGTTGGCTCACTTCCTGGAAGCCTGGCTAGCGCTTCCCGGGGGTATCCCGCTGGGTCATCAGAACGATCAGATTCGGCTACGCGATTCAGTTCGCACACGGTCTCCTCCCCGCTTCAGGGGAGTTCGCTCCACGATAGTCGGTGGCAATGCCCCAGTCCTGAGAGCGGAGATTGCGACCCTGCTGGCGAAGGGTGCAATCGAGACGGTCCCTCCAGCCGAGGTGAGGTCCGGGTTTTACAGCCCCTACTTCATTGTCCCCAAGAAGACCGGTGGGTTACGACCGATCCTGGACCTGCGCATTTTTGAACCGTTCTCTCCATCGACTACCGTTCAAATGCTCACGGCCAAACGCATTTTCGAATGTGTTCGGTATCAGGATTGGTTTGCAGCGATCGACCTGAAGGACGCGTACTTCCATGTGTCCATCTTACCTCGACACAGACCGTTTCTTCGGTTTGCCTTCGAGGGCCAGGCATATCAGTACGCCGTTCTCCCATTCGGGTTAGCTCTGTCCCTCGCGTCTTCACGAAGTCGTCGAGGCAGCCCTTGTTCCCCTTCGCGAACACGGGGTTCGCATCCTGAATTATCTCGACGACTGGCTGATATAGCACACTCTCGAGCTCAGCTTTGCGAACACAGAGACTTGGTGCTCCGGCACCTAGCCCGTCTGGGCCTTCGGGTCAACCGAGAAAAGAGCAAACTTTGCCCCGTGCAGAGGATCTCTTTTCTCGGCGTGGAGATAGACTCGGTCGCCATGTCCGCGCAGCTCACGAACGAGCGCGCGCACTCACTGCTGACTTGTCTTCGTCAGTTCGAGGGCAAGAGTGCGGTTCCACTGAAACTTTTTCAGAGGCTCCTGGGGCATATGGCATCCGCGGCCGCGGCAACGCCGCTCGGTTTGCTTCATATGAGACCGCTTCAGCTGTGGCTTCGCGATCGAGTCCCGAGGTGGGCATGGCATCGCGGCTCGCTCCGAGTCCCAGTGACTCCGGCATGCCGGCGAACCTTCTTCCCGTGGTCGAACCTCAGCTTTTTACGGACGGGCGTCCCTATTCAGCGAGTTTCCAGGCATCTCATCGTCTCCACGGATGCATCTACCACGGGTTGGGGTGCCATGTGCAATGGGCATGCAGCCGCCGGCTCCTGGACGGGGGCCCAGCGCCTCATGCACATCAATTGCCTCGAGCTGCTGGCAGTACGGCTCGCCCTGCACCGCTTCAGAGCGTTGCTCAAGGGCCAGCATGTGCTTGTCCGCTCAGACAACACTACGGCTGTAGCGTACATCAACCACCAGGGGGGTCTACGCTCGCGCCAGTTGTCGCAGCTCGCCCGCCACCTCTTGATATGGAGTCAGAAGCACCTGAGGTCCCTTCGTGCAGTTCACATCCCCGGAGACCGGAACTGGGCAGCCGACGAGCTGTCTCGGGTCCGTCCTATCTCCGGCGAGTGGCGACTCCATCCCCAGTCGGTCCAGCTGATCTGGAAAGAGTTCGGGGAGGCACAGATAGATCTGTTCGCCTCCCGGGACTCAGCCCACTGCGCCCAGTTTTATTCTCTGACCTGGGGCACTCTCGGTTCGGATGCGCTGGCGCACAGCTGGCCACGGGGCCCACGCAAGTATGCGTTTCCCCCAGTGAGCCTCCTTGCACGGGTGTTGTGCAAGATCAAGGAGGACGAGGAGCAGGTCTTGTTGGTAGCCCCCTATTGGCCACCAAGACGTGGTTCTCCGATCTCATGCTCCTCGCGACAGCACCTCCTTGGCCTATTCCTCTGAGACAAGACCTACTCTCTCAGAGACGGGGCACTCTGTGGCACCCTCGTCCCGATCTTTGGAGGCTGCACGTGTGGCTCCTGGATGGGACGAGGCAGGTTTGAGTTCGCTGCCACCTGCGGTGGCGGCAACCATCACTTCCGCAAGAGCGTCGTCCACGAGACACCTTTATGCGTTGAAGTGGAACCTCTTCGTCAATTGGTGCTCTTCTCGCGGAGAAGACCCCCGGAGATGTCGATCCGTGTCGTGCTTTCCTTCCTGCAAGAGGGGTTGGAGCGCAGGCTGTCGCCCTCCACCCTTAAAGTCTATGTCGCGGCCATTGCCGCTTCTCATGAAGCAGTGGAAGGTAAGTCCTTAGGGAAGCACGACCTGGTCATCAGGTTCCTGAGGGGAGCGAGGAGGCTGCATCCGCCTCGTCCTCCCTCGTACCCTCTTGGGACCTCTCAGTAGTTTTAAGTGCTCTGCAGAGGTATCCCTTTGAGCCTTTGCAATCAGTAGAGTTAAAGTTTCTGTCCATGAAGACAGCACTCCTGGTTGCATTGGCCTCTATCAAGAGGGTGGGGGACCTGCACGCATTCTCCGTTGACGAAGCGTGCCTGGAGTTCGGGCCGGCTTACTCTCACGTGATCCTGAGACCCCGGCCTGGATATGTGCCCAAGGTTCCCACCACTCCCTTCCGGGACCAGGTGGTGAACCTGCAAGCGCTGCCCCCGGAGGAGGCAGACCCAGCCTTGGCACTGCTCTGTCCGGTACGTGCTCTCCGCACCTATGTCGACAGGACGCAGTGTTTCAGGACCTCAGACCAGCTCTTTGTCTGTTATGGAGGGAGCCAGAAGGGAAGGGCTCTCTCAAAGCAACGGCTGTCCCACTGGATAGTGGATGCCATTGCTTTGTCTTACCAGCAGCAAGGCCTTCCGTGCCCCCTTGGTGTGACGGCCCATTCCACTCGGAGTGTAGCCTCCTCTTGGGCTTTAGCGCACGGCGCCTCGCTAACAGACATCTGCAGAGCTGCAGGCTGGGCGACACCCAACACCTTCGCCAGATTCTATAATCTGCGAATTGAGCCAGTGTCCTCTCTCGTACTCGTTCCGGCCGTACTGGACCCGCTCAGGTGTCTTCGCTTGCTCGCCACTCCACTCCCCGGACTGGATAAGTGCGATATTTCCTCAGTTCTTCCATTGAAGTCTTGAGTCCTCCAGCACCGACGATGCGGGCACCACTGCTGTTGCTCTGGATGCTAGCTAGGTGCCTCCATGCGCACGGTTCCCCTTGGTAACCGTCTCATGTGTATTATCCACTGTAAGCCTCTCTGAGCATGTGTCTTCCCTTGGCAAGCCATCTGCCACCCCTGGAGTTTAAATTTTTAGCCACCTGCGGTTGGTACTCCAGTGTCCATATGCGTTCCTATGTGGCCATATGTGTTCTTTAAGTCCTCCCTTCGTAGGCAACTGGTAGCATGTCCCCTTCGGGATATGTTTCCCAGTGTACCTTGGTAATCCTGTGTCAAAGTCGGATCCCCAAAAAAAAAAAAAAAAAAAAAAAAAAAGAGGTAAGGCTCGGGGTTCAGTCTTTCGCAGGGCACTGGAAGACAGCTTGAAGATGGCGTGATGGCACAGACCCCCAATCTCCGTCACTTCTGACGTAACTCGAAGTGACTACGAAAGGGAACGTCTCGGTTACGTATGTAACCCTCGTTCCCTGAGTAGGGAACGGAGACGTTACGTCTCCCTGCCACTTCTGCTGTATCGCTGGGTAGAGGCCGAGTTCAGTCTTGGCTCCTCAGCGAAGACATACTGCGGTTGCGTTCACTTCCTCCTTTTATACTCACGGAGTAGGGCGGAGTACGCTATGCAAATTTCCGCAGCCCCAAGGCATTGCATGCCATTGGCTCGTGTTTTAATACTCGAAGAGGATTGGCTTTCTATGCGAAATCCCCCAATCTCCGTCACTTCTGACGTAACGTCTCCGTTCCCTACTCAGGGAACGAGGGTTACATACGTAACCGAGACGTTAAGGTGTGTTATTTTTCAAGCCAGATAGATTAATTTGTGCTGAAATGTAATTTGTCAAGTCACAAAATAAGAAGTATCATCAGATTGTCAGGTTAAATTATATCAGATATACAACTTATTTAAACAATATATTTACAATGTAAACATATTCATTATTGATTTTCATAATTCTCGATTATCGATGATTAAATGACTCAAAGACACTTGAATTGGGTATTGAATGAATCAATGTGTTCGAATGAATCTGTTGAGTAAATGATTCAATGAATCATTCGTTAAGATATCACTTAATTTCTTTCTTAATAAAAAAAAAATAGTTCAACTCTTGATTCTTTCATTCATTTGTCATGTGACAGATGCAATTAAATAAATGTTCAAAATATGACTAATTTACACTAGGGCTGTCAAACGATTAATCGCAATTAATCGCATCCAAAATAAAAGTTTGTGTTGTGTGTATAATTACTTATTGTATATAATATATATATATATATATATATATATATATATATATATATATATATATAAATACAGACACATGCATGTATATTTAAGAAAAAAATATTATTTATATATAAAATACTTATATTTATATATAATATAAATTATATATAAATCTATTTACAGTACAGTACATGAAAATATTTCTTAAATATACAAGCATGTGTCTGTATTTATATATATAAAATAATTATACACAATGCACCCACATACAGTGTATTGTTTAAACACAAACTTTTATTTTGGATGCGATTAATCGCGATTAATCGTTTGACAGCCCTAATTTACACCAATAATGCGCAGATTGATATGCAAACACAGACAATAACTATTTTTCACCAGAAATTCAGCGTAAAAAGAACAACCACAACTGACCAAACTAATGTCATGTCTTCCTCATCTTGACTAACTGTTTTAGCATTGCTTCAAGTTTCACCGTTGCTCTTCGAGTAAAACCATCCTGCCCACTAACAGTTCTGGGATATAAGAAGTATAGCCATCGTCATCATTCATTCGATCTCGTACTTTCTGCACATGGAGTGTGTACACAGAGGCCCTCTCTGCACACTTTCAGCTTTCATACTTGCACTGATCAACTGACTGATACGCCCAGCTTCCTTCCTTCTCTCTCTCTCTCTCGCTTCATTCTCTCTCTTTAACGATGAAAAGAAAGAAACATATGTTCCCCTTTTGGAAAGACAGAACACAGGCTCTTTTAGCGCTGGCAGAGTGTGTATGCATTTGGGCAGGACCGAAACTCGACATTTGCTGTGGAGGGCCAGACATGTTACGGCGGGCACACTGTTAATATTTATACGGGTGTCTATAAATGGGGCTGATAGGCACTTAATAACATTGTGAAATTGATCTGCACAGACTGAGGGTAACACGTGCTTTAGCTCGACCGATTGAAGAAGGTCTGGAGAAAAATAAGCAAATAAGCGGGTTTCTGAAATGATTGTCATCAATTATTTTTCATGTGCTGTGTGTCATTAAAATTATTCATTTTTAGAATAAGAGAAAAAAGGGGAAAAAAGAGGGAAAAAGGGAACAAAGAAAAAAAATATTAATTATTTAAAGGAATTCTGCAGAAATCGTAGACTTTCGACATTAAATTACCAACCACAGTTAATTCATTTTTTATGTGCCATTTACAGACAGTACACCAATAATAAAAAAAAGACTTAAACTTGAAAAATTAAACTTGGTAATTGAATTATTAAATGCTCATTGCATATCAACTCAGTATCTTCACTCTAAAAAATGCTGGGTTGTTTCAACCGAAATTTGGGTCAAATATAACCTGGTTAAAACCAGACCATTCTCAGTTAAAACTGAGTTATGGTCTGGTAAACCGTCATAGACAAATTATTTCCAGAGGGGCATCATCGGACGTTGCGGGTAGACCTAAAACCAATCAGAGCGATGACGGAGATGACGTATGCAGAGCGGCGGACGCGATAGCTGATTCGAACGAGTGATGTTCGACGGCGGCATCCATCTTAGGCTATAAAATCTTAGAACTGGGATTTTGAAGCCGATTCAGAGCAAGTTGTCTGGGTTTTCCCAGGCCAGGTCAAATATGGACAAACCCAAATGTTGGGTTAAAAATGCAATTAAAAAATGTAGAGTTGAAAGTGAAAGTTGAAGTTGGGTAAAAATTTGAAATGACATTTTTAACCCAACATTTGGATTTGTCGACATCTGACCCAAATTTGGGTTAAAACAACCCAGCATTGTTTAGAGTGTTGTAAACACAACTTTTCCAAAATGCATCATTAAAAAAAAAATGATGGGTTGTTTCAACCCAAATTTGGCTCAAATATGGACAAACCCAAATGTTGGGTTTAAAATGCAATAAAAAAAAAATACAGTTGAAAGTGACAGTTTAAGTTGGGTAAAAATTTGAAATTACATTTTTAACCCAACATTTGGATTTGTCGACATTTGCATTGTTTAGAGTGTTGTAAACGCAACTTTTCCAAAACGCAAAGATGCCATTCCTATTTTTATGCGCAGTATGCTTCGGATGGTGTGTGTGTCAGACTTTGGACTGCCCGTCTGAGGATGAGAGTAGTGTGAATTTGTTCAATAGGGTTTCTACTATCTCTGAAAATGCATTGCAAAGCAGTTCTAAATGACTTGAAATGTCTGGATGAGTTAAATGAATGTGGAGCTCCACCTGTTTTATCCTCCACCGTTGTAGTTGACAGTTGGTGGGAGTAAGTTTGTGCGTACGTCAGGTGTGGTTACCGAGGCCTCAGATGAAAGTGTGCTTCCGTAGTAACGAACGCAGGAGACGTTTCTACATCTGCCAAGATCACTGCACCTGCCTTCTTTTTCGAACCACTCACACACTCACTCTCTGTCCATCTGAGAGCTGTCGTGATGTCAGAGCAGTTCACGACCGATCCAATCAGCCCATGACAGGAAATGGGTCTGTGCCAGTGAAGTGTGTTGGGCAGTAAATCCCAAACAGAGCCTCTATTCAATCTCAAACTGCACACGGCACTCTGTTTCTGAGATTTTTATGCCCCTCAAATTTGAATATTAATGATATTAAAAGTACACTGGGAGTAAGATAATACTTAAATAAAAAGAGTCATTTTAGCTGTACTACTACAGCTACTTCACCTTCAATTATATGCATGAAAATAAAAAAGAAATGAAAAATTGAAGCAGCATTTACCTAAATGAAATGAAATTAAAACACATTCATGTGTAGCGGTTAAGCCATAATTATTGTGGCCTTGAGCATGTCCCTATAATAAGTCGTACAGTGTTTTTCTCAAACGCTTCTCGTCATGTGGAAATCCGAGGGAATAAAGAGTCTCTTTTATTATTATCTCTGGTCCTTAATTCATTCTCTAGGGCAAGTAGGAGCAGGTGAGATAAAGACCCTTTAATACTGCCCATATCCATTAGACAATACACGAGCCAGAGGCAGTCACCCAACGCTTTGTGTGTTTTAATGTCAGTGTTTGTTACGCCCTCTTTACTTTTCCTGTTCAGGTCTTATGCAGAAAAGCATTAAAAACAAAAAGGGCGTAACAGCGCACATGTGTTTGTGGGTTTTTGTGACTTCACTGAGAACAGTGAAGTAATATAACACTTCTTGAAAAAAAATAATTTTTTCACAATTAGTTCACAAGACTATTTCACAACATAGTTCTTATTCTCTGTTATTTGCATTCTCTTAAATGTGTAAAATAGTCATATAAACAACAAGTAGTTGAGTGCAAACCTTTCACAGGCAGCGTGCAAGTCAGTGCTGTTGTGTTCATATGTGCATGCACCTGACCTGCATATGAGTGGTTTGGTGTTTGGTTGGCCTAGTTGTAACTCAAACCAAGAAACCCTCCTGACCCAGATGATACGACATGCATTTGACTCTTCTTATCAAGCATACATGCATCTAACGGAGGTGTTCTGCTCTCTGCTGGCTGTGTGCAGCTGGAATGTTCTGAAATATAATGCCTGGGTTTTATAAGACAAAAGAACGAACACACTTTGTGTTAAGAGTGTGATTTAGGAGCGCATTCCCTTGCCAAGCTAATGAAATTCAAACGCAACTGAGTTTTCGCGTGAGGAATTTCACCGGGCTCTTTAAACTGACTCTCTGGAGACTTTATTTCAGATTATACTGGAGGATGGAGTGGAAATTAGGGAGGAGATGATCTGATGAGAACTGCAAGAGGTGTTAAAGGGCAGGAAGAGACCCTTGATTTCAAAATGCAAGCGCCCACGCGTTTGTGTGCCTGTGACAGGATTTGACGCAACTGCAGCTTGCAGGAGTGTGAGAACTGATACAGAGATATATCTATCATCACACAGAATAGGTTTCAGTCTTTTTGTTCACACACATAATTGTTTACTTAGAAATGAGGACATCTTCAGATCTTCTCATATTAGTAAATAATAGAATTTTTTTATGAAAACTCTTTGTTATCTTACCATCATTGGGAGGGCCAGGTTTGTGAACCTCATTAATGTATGGCAGTCATGGTCAAATGTATCCGTCTGACGTCAGAAAGTTGTGGAAGTGCGGAACGAGACATGTTTTGAGCTTGAAAAATGATAGTTTTCATGGCACAATGAAGTCTTTTATCTCAAAAGATCAAGGATAAATTGATTCCTCATGATATGAACCTAAAATGTTGAAACACTACGCTTTGACAGGGAGAAATTCTCCTTTTCCCAACAAGCTCGGTGTGTGTGTGTGTGTGTGTGTGTGTTACTGGAAGTCTGGGCACATCTCGCTTCTTCAATTAGGCTATTTGCAGAATTTTCCTCACTGTTAAAAATGGCCGAAAAATAAACAGATGATTCACTATAATGTTCCCGTAACACTCCTCCCTCTCCTTTCTGTCTCTCTCTCCTACCCATTGCCTCTCAGACGTTTATTATGGACTGTGAGGTGCTTTATTATGCTACTTTATTAAATTAGTCTTTAAAGCAGCTAGTGATGTCTGCTGGGTCAAAGAATAAAGACGGAAGTGCACGAACACAGGTTGAGCTTGGAGATATAATGCCTCTCTTGTCAGCCTTTGTCGAGTTTATCCCTCGAATTAAAGAAAATATGACTGGAAGGTGAATATAACTAGGACAGAATCATCCTTTATATCCTTTTTTTGTCAAACGCTGAGTAGGATTGCATGCATGCTAAAGCAGCCATGCGCACATTCAGTGGCTAAATCTGCACTGCATGCTTGACCATTTGTTTTCACTGTAATGAAACGTCTGTTCATTTTTATCAAACGCATTCCATTCATTTGCCATCCGATATTGGCTCCATTCATATTTAGCGTCAGTGGTGACGAAAGCTGCCACTCGCCGTTAGCAATGTCCACCAGCGTTGCTTTGAAGAAACATTCTTATGATGCATACATAGCAGAACGATTGTTAATAGCATTAGTGTGATGATACCACCGTTAAAAGTCGCAGAACACTCGCACAAATGCAAGATTTTTACCCTCCCAAAGGAAAGAAAAATCTCAAATGAAGAAAACGACAGCAGATATGATCCCTTTAAAGCATGTAATCAAACTTTCCCAAAGAGCCAGTAGGAGTTGTATCTATACTTTTATCTTTATTTTTATGATCTGCAATATGCATAACTAAGTGTTTATATATATATATATATATATATATATATATGGGTGTGGCATGCATTATTTAATGGATGACACACCTGGCAGGTGTTTTAAACACACATACATACATAGCAATGTATGTACACTCCTTTATTTACAGAAACACAGAATGATATCTGTGGAAAAATAACACAGAAAATGATTTTGTTAAGATATTTACATGCCCTCTGAGAGATGTGTGCCAAAAATGCAAATACAGTCCAACTCGAAACCCCTGACTATAATCTTCTCTTCTCTTCTCTTCTCTTCTCTTCTCTTCTCTTCTCTTCTCTTCTCTTCTCTTCTCTTCTCTTCTCTTCTCTTCTCTTCTCTGTGGTCAAATGCTTCACTTTTCTGGGGTATTTTTGCAATGACTCTTCTCTTCTCTTCTCTTCTCTTCTCTTCTCTTCTCTTTTCTTCTCTTTTCTTCTCTTCTCTTCTCTTCTCTTCTCTTTTCTTCTCTTCTCTTTTCTTCTCTTCTCTTCTCTTTTCTTCTCTTCTCTTCTCTGTGGTCAAATGCTTCACTTTTCTGGGGTATTTTTGCAATGACTTAGGGTTTTTTAAAAAACGAATGCAGCTAGTTTGATAGGTTTTTAGGTAATAACTTTTCTACACACTGAACAAATTTGGTGTATTTGTGCAAATAAAGTGTCTAAATATTTCTTGGGCCATCTATGCAAAGTATGGAGAGCGTTGATCATTTCAAGATGCCTGTGCTTCTGTTGTTTGTGTGTGGGGGGTCCCGTCTATCAGGTTTATCAACTCCGCAGGTAAACATTAAAGAGGTATTATTCCATTGGCAGCACTATCATAAGTACACACACAGCCTCAGTCAGCCCGCGCCTGGGGGAGGAGAGGGTGTGGTTTTTCTCATGAAAGATGCCATCAACGCAACATATCTGACAAAAGTACAATACACGAAAAACACACACACAAAAATCTATGCTTGTGGCGAACATGCACATTTGTTTTCAGCATTATGGGACGGTCACTTAGCCGAAATCCAATTATTTTGCTCATATGTGACTCATGACAGTGTGAACAGCACAAACCACATTGCATCTTTCAATTCTGATTTGGGCCACTTCCATAAGTGGTCCTAAATCTGATACAGGTCAAATGTTTCTCAATGCAACATCAGTCTGAACAGTCATATCGCAATGCATGCGACTTTTACGTCCCTCTAGAGCAACATTCGTCACAATTCTGTGCTCATGGGAGTCACTTCAGAGATTTAACATACACACCTGAACTGAAGACTATTGAGAAAGGCAGTCAGTCTGAAAACTCAAGTATGACAGTGACCGCTCGTTTCATAAATGTTTAAAAACTATGCACTACTTTTTTGCATTCTCGTCTTAGTTTTTTTATATTGCGTGCTCATAAATTCGCTGGCTTCCATGGCACATCACACTATAAATAAATGCGTATTCTCTGCCCTATGACAGCCCTATTCCATATGACAGTGTGCTTTTTATCATGCTTTTGCGCATACGGGTCACTCCAGGACCATGATTTGTTCGCACTGGAATCTGATAGTGGCCACATTTACCAGCTATACAAAAAACAATCAGATCTGAGCAACAAATCAGAATTGAGCACTAAGGTTTGCAGTGTGAACGTAGCCAATCACTTCCATAGACACCTCCAAAAGATTTTTGATAAGAACATCACATTTCTAATTATTTATCATTTACTGTACATTAAAACAGTCCGAAGTCTGAAGTCATTTCGCATACTCCAAGTCTAATGTAACCACTCACACACTTTCCCACTGCATTGTGTCTGAAGTACCTGTTCATTAGTGATAGTTGAGTGAGCGCAGGCTACAGATCAGGCGTGCTATGGCAATGTGACCCGCTCTGCAGGAAACGGCTCTAAAGAATCATTACAAGCCAAATGTCAGTGAGCCAACATGATAAATATGACATGCATGAGGAAATCTAGCATTACACACGTAACAAAAAGATAAACAAAGCGCCGGATTGAACCAAAAGGGATTTTTGCATGTGCTTTGCATTATTACATGCCATTGCATTTTAAAAAACATAAAGCCAAGTGGCTTTTGCTCGAGAGCTTTCCACAGACCTAACTGGGCACCTCGATTTTACCACATTTCAGGAAAGAAAAAAAATGTATGAAGAAAATGAAGCCATTTTTAGGACCATACGAATCGTTTGCATCATTTGAATTATTTGAACGAAAATTTCTCTTAAAATAAGTTCTCGTTGCTGTAATGCAGTAAAAAATAGTACAAATATATACAAATGTGCAAATGTATTATAATAAAATATTATATATTTGATATTTTTATTAGGATTTTTTTTTTAATTGACAGGAGGATGTGCTTAATTGTCAAAAAATTTGACAATTTGAGTTTTTGAAAATTTTCTCTTTGATTAAAATCTCCTTCATGAGATTCACCCAACATCACTTTTTTTTGGATGTATGAAGTCAGTTTACCTCAAATTCACCCAGGTGTCCTAGCAGAGTAACCACAGGTGTAGTTCATCACATTAACTATGGACATGTTTCACTAGTATTTGCCCACCACAAAGTTTTAAAAAGTTGACAAAAACTGTGGTTATGCTTAAAACATGTACCTGGTGTGATATTTAGTGCAATTAAATAAATTCATTAGTGTCCAAATTATTTTTGGGGGGGTAAGTGTATGAACAAATATGACAAAATGTAAACAGCAGCACTGACTTCCCTTTATCTCCCGCTCTCTCCGGTTGTGGTCGCGGCTGCATTAGTGTTATGGATCTGTACCCCTAGCAGGCGTTCAGTGCTGTGTTAATTCAGCGGCTCTAATGCGGTCAGGCACTGCTGACCCCGTTGGTCAGAGAGAGTGGCCACTTTCATTGAACCCTCTTTGTTTGCGGCTCAGAGACGCACCCTCACTCTCTGAGCCCGAAAGGCTTAATAACACACCACAACTGACATCTGAGGTTGGCAACCATCTAGACCACGAAGGACTATTCGCTGTTTAATATTAACACATGCTGCTGTGCAGATATGTATAAACCCAAACACGATTTTATACATCGAAACCAACACTTACTCACAGAAATACACTGCACGGTACATTTTGGGAACACACACACATACAGTTGCTCTATTCCCTGGTATCATCTGCGGATGACTCATAGGTCTTTTAAAGCCGTCGGTGTTCTGAAAATAGTTCAAATACTCGTCGCCCCTTCTGAATACTCCACCTAACATAGTATAATATCAACACTATTACGCATCTTCACCCATTTAGCTACAAAATGCAACGTAGCGTGCAATAATAAACCTACCAGCTAAAATACAGAAAGAAAAACTCAATCTAATCTGTTTTACTTGGCACATGTTCTAAAGACTGCTCAGGTTGGTTTTTACTGCAGAAAATAGCACGGTATAAACCAGACACAAAAGAAGAGACTATCTCAACTCATATCACTTCCTTAAGTACTTTCCCTCGCTATGAAACAGTGCTTCCTTCACCGCAAAAGAAATGCAATTTCAACAAGAGTTGTGATTTGCAGTCTAGCATGAAATTATATGCAGACAATACATCAATAAAGCAGACAACACATCTTTCATTGCATACTGCAGTGGTTTCATGCACAAAGAAACACACAGCATGACCGGTGAAAGTTCTTTAACGAATCCGTTAAAATGACTCATTGAATAATTCTAATGCTTTACAAAACACGTCATACGAGTTCAAGAAAATTGTCTTGCAGAAAGGTGGTTACCAAACCAAGATAATGTTGCCATTGTTAGCGCTTCTGGAAACAATCATACACCTCGGTTAACACTCTTTTTGTACTCACGTCTTGGCTCTCGAGGTCCGTCCACGGTGACTTTAATAGCGCGGTGGTATGTGGCGACCTGGGGTGGGCCGGTGAACACTGTGATGGTCAATGTGAAGCTCTTTCCTGAGGATGACAGGAAGACACAATGTCACTTGGCGGTTTTAAAAGGTATTGGCATGATCCAAAAGTCTATGAGACCACGTTCATTTAATCCTAGAAATAAGCATAAACATTGTCGAATCAAGCTTGTTAACATGATCAAGTTTTGTTAATGTAGCTTGAGTGCTGTTGTAGGAGGACAAACCAAATTCAGGATTGTAAATTAATAACAAATCTATTTTCCTCTGAAAATATTATGCATATAATAAAATGTGTTTAAAAAAATGGAAAAAAAAAACAAGTGGTCTCAGATTTTTCGACCCCACTGTTGGTATGTTGAGTCAGATTGAGTGTAGAGAGAAACATGGAAAGTATTTGTGGTTTACAACAATATCAAATATTGTGCGGTCAGTGTGCCGATGACTAAATAACGTTCAAATGACATTTGCACACTTTTTCTTAGCTTAATGTGCAAAGTGGCGTATAGGACTATATCTATGTACGAGTTTTTCGATTGTAAAAAATTACTATGTTAAGGTATAACTAAAGTGGCATATACCGATAAAGAAACTCCCATGGCTGCATGAAATAAAAGATTCATGCACAATCCCAGTGAGGTTGGTCACATACAGCTGGGAGAAATGAATGAGTTTCCTCTGAAAAGAGACAGCACTACAGCTTTGATGCGCTTTCAAATGCGTTTATGATGTGGATTAGTCAGACAATGCGTTCCAGATTGTTCCCGGGACTCCGCTGTGTCTGTGTGCGTGTGTGTGTGTGCGCGTGTGTGTGATCTCTAAATGCAATGAAGCTGCGCTTTGAGGGGGAGAAAGCCGTGGCTTGTATGAGGGCTATGAGGGTGGGGTAATTGACTGCAGAAATGAAAGGTACTTTTAATTCGCACACTGCAGCGCTTTCCACTCATCCGTCTGCAACTATTTAAAGTGAAACATTTACAGGAAAAATGTGAGTGCGAGGAGCGGGGCCAAGAGGAAAAAGAAGAGAAGGAAAAGCTTGTGAAAGAATGTGAGCTATGTAAGAGGTAGGGTGTTTTTAGGTGTGTAAACAAGATGGTTTGTAAAGCTCAAATCGTTTAAGAAAATTCGGCAGTGCATGGGGAAATTATTTCTCTGGGACAAGTAACTGAAGGATGCTGTTTTAGCCTTTGCTCCACAACTCCTCAGCCTATGTGTTGACTAAATCTTCATTACAAGTTTAAATGCATGGCAGTTTATGCATTTCAGGAGTTCAAGTTGTGTCCTGTCTTTGCATGAATTAAGAAAAATTAACTGCTATGGTTTGAATCCATTTTTTTTTCATAAATCAGATCAAAGACAGACAGATAAACAGATAAATGTGGCACCTCTCCCGCTCCTTCCCACAAAGCGCAGGTCGTTGAATCGCGCAACCTGGTTCTTCATGACGGCTGACGCGTTTCTCAGCTCCGCGGAATAATTCTCATCATTTCCAGCCATCACCGTAACCAGAGTCCCGTCAGGAACATCACCAAGTGCCACCACCTGATAATAAACACACAGAGAAACCCAACAAACCTAATCAGCATCACAAACAAACCCAATAAAGCCCAAACCCCAAACCAAACAAATCCGGGTTGGAAGTTGCAAACCCCCAAAAATAATTATTACAACATAATCTTGCTCATATACACTGAAATGCATTTAATATTTAGATTTTTGAGAAGCTATTTTATTTAAATTACTTTTGACAATTTCACGGTTTGGCAAATAAAATCAATTTAAAAAAAAGTCTAAAAATTCTAAAAAAAGAATATCAATTGCATATAACCGAATAATAATAGATTCTTTTCACAAATAAAACATTCTAACCGTTGCGATAATTATACAAATTAAAATAGTAAAAATTCCATGAAGGGAAAAGAGAAACATATGTGCCGAATCGTCTCGTGATTTATTCAAATTCTGTTCATATTATCAGACAAGTAGAATTATGTCACCACGCTGTCAAAATAAATAAATGAAAAAATAGATAGATCAAATAAATAGATAAAATTTGCAACGCGCTGTTTGAATTATTCAGCGAAGTTCAGGTAAGTTGACTTTCTAAATGTTTTTTTATCAGTAGCCAAACTGGTAAACTTGCCTCGCGCAAAATAATTGTATTTTGGCGCCCCTATAGTTAACCACACGCCAACTAGCTATCTTACAGGTATTAAAAACGCATTTTTACCAGATAATGATAGTAAAAAATGTATTATAAAAAATAGTACTTGATTTATTGATGTCCAATGTTACTGATTCTAACGGAAAACGCTCGCGCAGTCTGATGTTGCTATGGTTATCTCCTCAGGAGAGCGCGAGCGGGAGCTATTTGGCGCTTGTGCGACTTGACTCTTTAATTTAGCCGTGAAATAAGATATATTTCAGAAAATAATTTACCTTAAAAGCCACAGGCAGAGTTTTGTTGCACCTCCAGTGTGACGGCAGGACCGAGCAGAGAAAGTTTGGGCTGTCCGTGCGCACCAGCTCTCCGGCGTGATCGGCCAGCACGTCCACCACGGAGCGGGTCTCCACGGGCCGCCCGGTTCGCAGCGGACCCGGTACGTTCATACCCGGGTTCTCAGTCACTTTAGGGCACGGGAACGAGGCGGAGGGCGGCGTGAACCGTCTGCTCGTGGTCGGGTCTACAGGAATATGCATCACAACAGATTACAAGTGAGACCCCGCGAAGAGCTCAGGCACCCAAAGTGAAGTAAGTACAGAAAGTCCGTGGCAGTGGACACGAAACTCCTCCGTGACCGTTTATTTTGCGTTTCAGTGCCCCACAAAGGATGCGTTAAAGTGCGCTCGAGTTTCCCACTGACTTCAGCAAAAAACAAAAACCGCAAGCACACGTAACACACACATACGAGCGCACACACTCTCGTGCTGCACGACAGAAGAGGTATGCCTCTCAAAGCATGTGGAACTATTATATTAAATGCACGTATTAAATAGCATTGATTCCAGAGTGTGTGTACGGCAGGTCTGTGCCGATCCTGGATGTCAGTTTTACTTTCAGAGCGACACTTTCCGTCCTATCAGTCCAGAGTCTCCGAAAATAAAGTCCACACAAATTAATCCCAGTTTCAGAAGAGTTTCTGCATTAAAGTCCTCTTTTGTTGTCAAATTTTCTGTTTCCAAATGAATATTCAAGCGTAAAAAGTGAAGAAAATCGAGAAAAACGTTTCTGGTAGTCAGACGTGCCTGTATGCAAAACGCGGCGCTCTGCGCTATGCAGACAAGAGTTATTTACTCATCTCATTATAGCCTGGAGTGCGCTGAGCGCTCCACCAATCAGCGATCAGGGCTGGGTCTAACCGACCAATCAGCGACCAAGGCTGGGTTTGATGGACTCATCAGACATGCCGAAGCAAAACTGAAAGCTCCTCTTTTCGTATTAATGAACAATCAATAAATATTTGAATCCTCCCCTCACATGTTATGACACATAATGGATAGTCTGCCAAGTGTAACCTTTAAAAACCACAAACAATTTTTTTAAAATATTTTCTGTTGAAGTTATTTAGCCTATGTCTATGTGCCAGTTTATCTTTATTGTTTTGTAAAGAAAAAAAAAATAAAGAATAAAAATAGTTATTTTTTTGCTTTAACAAATATACTAAGAGGCTAAAACAGCAGCAATGACAATAAACACATTACATATTTTGATAACATTCAAACAAATATCAAACGTCAAGCCAAACGTCAAACAAATATCAAACGTCCAGAGCGAACAAATATCAATGTTCGCTCTGAAAGTAAAATTGACATAAAAAAAAAAACTAATAATGTTGAGAAATTTCTATATCATCCATGAATCTTTGATTATGTATTTAATTTACTTTTTTTGCTAAATTAATCGAATTAATGAATTAATGGGTTAGCCCAATTATAGCTAATAGAACAACAATAATTATGATAATTTTATAAGTCTCATATGTTATTTAATTATAATCTAATGAGTTCTTGTGTGGTTGACACACCCTGCCCTGCGCTCACGCTGTCACCACTAGTAGGCGCATGTGTCGTTTAAAAAACCTTCAGTGGATCCTCAAAAAGTGATATAAAGCAACATTAAACTGACACTGAAGAGGAGGGAAAAATACAGAGAAAGACAGAAAATAGACTGACAGAAATAAAGCGATTATCTCAGTTGTGTTGGTCAGCTGATATTTCCTTATGCATCTTTTTTATAGAGTTAATCAGTTTTTTTCCGTGCCTTCGAATGTTAGTGATGATGATACAGTCAATTTTCTCTAAAACTGACGCTAAAATTGCAACAATACAAATTTATTCACTGGCTGATTAACAGGTCATGAACGCATTGTTTCAGACGAGAGTGCGGAAAAACAGATATCTCACTCCACAAATGACCCGACAGCTAATAGGCTACAATATATAGCCTATTTCTTTATTAATTTGGTCGTTAATGATTCGCAACACAAATTGAATAATTATTATTAAATGTTTCATTATATTCATACACACACATTTTTCTTTATCACAATTTAAAAATGATTTATTGACTACACACAGACAGCCAACAGAAGTAGTCGTTTAGAATTTTAACAGTAGATTATTTCGTAATGGTCATTAATATTATTCTGATTATTTATTTGCTCGTTCTGCGCCGGACACCGAGTTTGAGTTTGTTTCGGCGTTGAGATGTTTTGTGCAGTGGGCTTGACGTTTGACTCGTGCTGGCAGGATTCGAGCCAGAATTCTGCGGGTTTGCATGCTAAAGATGAGCTCAGTTTGGTTATGAGAGAACATCCACTCACTTAAAACACAACGACAACAAACAAACAACAACAAATACACGTGTGTGTGCTAATTAATTAGAATTAAATGCAATAAAAAACAACAGCAGTGTAAATATAATAGGCCTAATAATAATAATAATAACTTTATTATTATTATTATTATTATTATCTGGCTGTTATTTTTTCTGTTATAGGCTATTATTAGTGATGCTAAACCACTGATGTTTATCTTGATCTCGAAGTAGCCTAAGGAAATAATGCAGAGTCTCACCCACACTAATGGTCTATAAGTGAGCAAAAAAAAAAAAATATGCACATTATCTTACAGCTCAAGATCATTAGCATGTTTCATCAACAGCTCGGAGGATTTACATGTATCTTCCTCTTTTCGACGCCTTCACATTTCCACCCGCTCATTGCATCGCGCCGCACTGAGTAATAGCCTATTGTGCACAAGACGTGTTGCACACCGACTAAACACTTTAAATAAAGCAGAATAATTTGATTAATCACAGCAATGCTTGAGTCACACGTTGCATCACAGTTCTGTTAAATTAAGCATGCATTTCAAATAGGCCTATGAAGGGAATTACTGCATTATATTGTTGCGCGCTTGTTCTTCTCAATAATTTGTAAAAGTAATATTATAGCAATGTAGATTATATAGCCTACAATAATATGTAGTAGCCTAACATATGCTATAGTATAGAAATATATCCGTAGACATTTTAAAACTTCTGCTAAATGATTACATGGAGTAGGCTATGTAAATATTTTTTGGAGCGCAATCTGACAATATGATTAGTCTCGCGCCGCGTAAATGAGCTACGCTTTGGCGCCAGTTTTCTAAACGTAAGTCATCTATAATAATAAAAAAACTGTTGAAACCTATGTACTTATAAAGCTATAAAAAGAGAAAGCCATACTTTCACAAGGACACTGCAACATAAATTGTTATTCTGAACACGATAGTGCCAAGAAACCTCCTCAAACACAAGCTGGTCAGGGGTGGTTGTGGATGCATATATCGGTGTTTTTTTTCAGCATCTGTTTATTATTAATATGTGACCGCACGCGCTCAGACTGACTCCGCGCGCCTGTCATATTCAGACTCCGCGCGCAGTTTCTACGGTTACAGTCGCGCAGCAACGTGCCCTCCCTAATGACGCGCGCCCCTCTGATATGCGATCTGAGTGAGGCGCGCGCAGCTTACAGCCCGCGTCAAATACACATCGAGTAATCAAGCGCTGAGGAATGATGTGAGTTCATACAAAGAGGCAAGAGCCCTCAAAAACAGCCTCAAGTTCAAACTCAGAGACTCAGAGAGCACCCACATGCCATCATTCTTTACAAGGCTACAATGGGGCTAAATACCTCCAGGAGTAAAAGATCCTTTTGATTTTATTTTTTTCCCAAAACATTAAACAACATCTAAATCCAACACAGCAATTTCCTAAACCTGTTTGTCACTATGCATTGCTTAAACATCCTGATTTGTGACACTGCATGTGATGTCGTAAGGTTTTCTTTTTTAAGAAATTTCCCCTCGCTTTCAGACTTGAAAAATGCAGACTATTATGAAATAAACTATTCATTTTAAAAAGTAAATGATATGAAAGATTAAATGATCTGAAGATTAAAGTAAAACCCCATATACTTTATTTTAGATAATTATGATTTGGATAATTTCTAAATAGCCATTTTTTAAGTAATCGTTGTGCAAAAGGCAAAAGGCAATAAAAAAAAAACTGTTGGTTTTTTTTTTGGCACTGGATTGATATAGTATGCCTCAACATCAACAAACTGCTTTCCATAATTGGGAGGGAATAGTTTTATTGCAAAGGATGTGCAAATATGGCTCACACTGTCTGCTCCAATCATGCATTCATTTGTAATATACGCTTATACTAACACTGCAGCTCCAAGACATACACAACACCCTACTAAAAGAAAAACAATACTCATATAAAACACTTGAGGGCCAAAAGTGGTTAAATAAACAGAAAATTGTTTAACCATTACTGATGTGATTATTTTGATTTTGGAGCAATTACTCAAATGTTATTCCAAAAATGTCATGCATTTGTTGCAAAACACATTTGACCATATCTACTCAATATACAGCCAAACCAGAGGCCTTCTGCTCCCTTCTGCCATCATCAAAACTTACATCGAAACAAATAATTCTGACACAAATTATGTTGCTCAGTCAATACTGTATATCAATGGTATACTCTGAGACCTCAAAACAAAACACGTTTTCCTTAGCCCTTGTAACAAAGACGTTCACATGCCAGCCTCTTTATCCAATAGTAAGTCAAAAATAACTTTAAATGTCTTAAAAGTTAATGATGAAAGCATGCCGACACACACACATACACAAATCAACCCACTTAGATTTCTTGCAAAAGCAGCACGACAGTCTGCAGAATACTGAGTCAAAAGAAACCACAGATATTTGCCCAAAATGCTCTGCTAAAACATTACTTTATTAGTCATCACCCCTCGAACACACATACACACACACAGGCCTCCATACCCACAGATAAAATCAAAACGGGGCATAAAATGCTGACATAAGTCTGTGTATTTGCTATCTTCCCCCCTCTGTGGGCGGCAGCACATTTCTGTACATTTACAAATTACAGAGGGAGCAAGTCTGGAAGCCGCAGAGAGCATTCCTTCCGTACAGTGTCTCCTTGTGTTTCAACTGCGGGTTTGTCTGCCTGACAAAGCAGCACGGATGACCTGCAGTCAACTCTAAATCTCCCGTTTACATGCTTGAATTTCAGCCCCACCTCATATCAGGTGTCCCTATGACATCATCACAGCGTCCTATCTAGAGTGCAGTGCATCTTTGTGATGGCATCCTTTCATTTTCATTGCATGCAGCTAATACATTGTAAATAAATGTACATTCAAATACATAAATGCAAGCTCATATTAATAGGATATACAAGTGCTCTCTGTGCTGCCGACTGTACTGAAGCTTTACCTTCTTTTTTTCAAATACAGTGAAGCTTGTGGTGAATGATTCACTCTAAGCCATGATTTGTTTTATATTTTAAGTAAAGCATGTCAGATCAAAGCATATTTTGCTTTTGGATGAATCTGAATTGTTATTGCACAGGAATGACGGCATTCAAAGCGTATATGGATCTTTTCAGCGAATATAAAACAAACAATTATTTTGTATTTCTGTCCAGAAGCGCTCACTCTGTCACAGAGCACAGAATTAAAGCCATATTTCCTCTCAGGAACTGAATAAACTTTAAAAAAAAAAAAACCTCCTTACTCGATGAAATATCTGATGGGTTCAGATGACACTGTCTGTCCATGACACCTTCCTTCTCAGTGTCTCATTCATTATTGAAGCGATGAGATGCAAATACTAATTTGTGCATTTATTTTGCACATGCAGGTGAATGTATCTATTTTACAAGAAATGTTAACAGAACTAAGAATGCTCAGAGAAGTGTTATGAGACTCAACGCTGAAAACGCATAATGGAACGTGTCATCACAACAGTCTGTTTTTCATTGAGCATGCAGGAAGTGTTTTACAAAGAGAGATCCGAGTTAATGTTTGCGGTAGAAAAGTACTAAGATTTATTAGGCTGTTAGGAATATTGAGACTCCGCAGCAAGAACTGTCTGAGAAAAATGCCTCCCTTGAGAAATAAATCAAATGCTGTTTTATGGAATGTCATTTCCTCTTTCAGATGGATTTGGACTAACTTCATGGTGGTATAGTCGTCCTCCTGGCCCCTAGAGGAGGCTACGGCCTGTGCATCAGCTGAAGCGAGGCTTCTGAAACATCACTGGCTGGAGATACAGGAAACATCAAAGTAAGTTCTGATTTGCAAAAAATCACATACGGTCTCCCTAGCTCTTTCTGCTTGTTCAAATGTGCATGGCAAGTCCTCATAAACATCATCATCAATTCAGTTTTGAGTTTTATAGGATTTTGATTCATCAGGTTGAATCACTTTTATTTGCTCATGATATGTCAAGACACAAACACCTGCAAGCCCATTTGCACTCACATGCACACACACACACACACACACACATTCATGAGATGACTGTCTCTCACTATGTGTTTGATGCTGTGATACTGAATCTGTGATCTACAGTAATTACGTGTTTCAGAAAAGTGTTTGGCAGTTAAAATTCTGCAGAAGTTTATCTCATTTAAAATGTGCAGAGGGAGTTTGCATACTATAAGAGTCTAAAAGGCATAATAAATAATACATTTAATTCTATGAGCCAGAGAAAGGGTGTACAATGTGCATATAAAACTAAATTATGCCTTTTTTGGTGCAAATTATGGCTTATGAGTTAAAATCCTTTTAAAAAACCACACCAGTCTTAAGCTTCTAAACAGTCTTGATATTACTGCAAAAAACGACTACAACACATTTCACTGTAGTAACGAACAGCAGGCTGATTTTTCCCACCAAAATGTATCTCATTTAAAACATTTGTGTATCTCAAGCCAAAAAGTCACTTCAAGTCTGCTTTTTCAAAATGTTCTTTCATATGTGGTCAGACAATGAACAGCGTTTCATTAATTATACCATTGACCAAGCACTTTTTGCGTCTGTGGTTGACCCTGGCAGCAAATGAGAATAACCATGACTCTGTCATATGTTTATGATGTCATTCATACAGAGTCATCACCATTATCTCACACACACACAACCTTGTGCGTGGGAATTTGGGTGTTGAGGGTTTCTTCAAAGACCACTTTTTATGGTTGATTCTAATGCCCATTTTGGGCGGTCCCAGACGAAAGATGATCAATCAGGGGGATTTCTGTGGTCGTGGCTCCCTCGTCATACAGTAAAACAGTCATGCAGTTTCATAAAATAAAACAAAATTCTGTATCAAATTTATAGACAAGACAAGTAGTTTGTTCAGGCAAGGTTTTGTAGGGATTCACAAACCTGCACACATATATTCAAATGCACATAACTATAGAATCAATTCTTAATTAGTGAACGCCATCAGCATTTATCACAGGTTCGCGTTTAAAGTCTGTTTAGAGACATGCATAAACATTTTTACAAATCCGGCGTCTAGTTCATAAACGCCAGAGGAGAACCGATTGAGCCTGGGTTCTCCAAAAGTTATTTTTTCTCCATTGTGTCACTTGAAGGAGTTTTAGGACACCTTTAGGTCATCTGATGGAGTTTTAGGACAACTTTAGGTCACTTGATGGAGTTTTAGGACATTTTTAGGTCACCTGATGGAGTTTTAGGACACCATTGGGTCACTTGATGGAGTTTTAGGACACCTTTAGGTCACTTGATGGAGTTTTAGGACACCTTTAGGTCACCTGATGGAGTTTTAGGACAACTTTAGGTCACCTGATGGAGTTTTAGGACAACTTTAGGTCACTTGATGGAGTTTTAGGACAACTTTAGGTCACTTGATGGAGTTTTAGGACACCTTTAGGTCACCTGATGGAGTTTTAGGACAACTTTAGGTCACTTGATGGAGTTTTAGGACAACTTTAGGTCACTTGATGGAGTTTTAGGACACCTTTAGGTCACATGATGGAGTTTTAGGGCAACTTTAGGTCACCTGATGGAGTTTTAGGACAACTTTAGGTCACTTGATGGAGTTTTAGGACAACTTTAGGTCACTTGATGGAGTTTTAGGACACCTTTAGGTCACTTGATGGAGTTTTAGGACACCTTTAGGTCACTTGATGGAGTTTTAGGACAACTTTAGGTCACCTGATGGAGTTTTAGGACACCTTTAGGTCACTTGATGGAGTTTTAGGACACCTTTAGGTCATTTGATGGAGTTTTAGGACAACTTTAGGTCACCTGATGGAGTTTTAGGACAACTTTAGGTCACCTGATGGAGTTTTAGGACAACTTTAGGTCACTTGATGGAGTTTTTAGGACAACTTTAGGTCACTTGATGGAGTTTTAGGACACCTTTAGGTCACTTGATGGAGTTTTAGGACAACTTTAGGTCACCTGATGGAGTTTTGGACACCATTAGGTCACATGATGGATTTTTAGGGCAACTTTAGGTTACTTGATGGAGTTTTGGGACACCTTTAGGTCACTTGATGGAATTTTAGGACACCATTAGGTCACATGATGGAGTTTTAGGACAACTTTAGGTCACCTGATGGAGTTTTAGGACACCATTGGGTCACTTGATGGAGTTTTAGGACACCTTTAGGTAATTTGATGGAGTTTTAGGACAACTTTAGGTCACTTGATGGAGTTTTAGGACACCTTTAGGTCACTTGATGGAGTTTTTAGGTTCGTTGCCACTGTTGCCTTTAGTTTAAAATTATAAGTAGGTGAAGTGTGTGATTTCAGTGCCTAATAAAAACACAAAATAATCATTGTTCTCAAACTGAGCACCAACTGCAGTAGCTGGGTTTGGCTGGTTGTGATGCTTGGCTTTTTATAGTTTCTCCACATTAAGCATGGATAAAGAATAAAGTATTTAAAAGATTACACACACCACCTTCAATCTGCAAAAAACTACCCCCCCCCCCCCCCATTGGGGCCTAAAACAATTGCGTTAAGATTTTGAAAGATATCCCATTTCTATATAATCCATCTTTACAATCCATCTATAAAATAATTCATTTGGCATACATTTCTATTATTCAGCTCTATTTTTACAGCAGAACCGCAGTAATCCACCACCACCGCTGGGAAATCTGACCCTCTAGGAAAACTTCAAAGCCCCTGGAAAAGACCCCTGAGCCACTGCACTGAGATGTATTTTCAGACTTGATGGAACCATTTTGATGGAGTAAGTGAGAGATGAGTTTCAGTGGGCACACGGTGGTCCCACCCTGACAATAGATGGATGTGCGTGTGTCTTAACGAGGGAGAGAGAACGAAAGAGATGGAGTGACCTTGTGGTGGGGCCTAAATTCACACTCCACCCCACTGGCTCCCAAAATAAGCCATGTCCCGCTTTCATAAATGCCCCTCGCCACAGCCGCCATAACTCAGGGCTTTCCCAAAACAAGAGCTCATGTGCCGGCAGCGTTAGGAAGTGCGTCTGCCTGCCAGCAACCGCTAGGGCCGTCCACCAGCGTCTGCTTACCACATTTTACCCAGAATACAATGCCCCTTTGTTTTTGCGTGCGGTGGGGCCTCTCTCAGCCGGAACACACAGACACAGAGAGAGACAGAGAGAAGGGCGAAAAAGATAGATGGATAGATAGATAGATTGATGAATTGATAGATATGAAATAGCCAGTTCAAAAAATACATTTAAAAGCATGCTAAAGTTGTAGAAAAGAAAGAGGAGAAATGGTGTGAGATATGGGAGGCCTTTCATGTGGTTTCATGCGGAATGCTGTCGTTCATTTATGCCTGCAACAAAAGCCACATGTTTATCTTTTTTTTTTTTTTCGTTCAGACGAAGCGCTCCATCTCGCAAGCGTCTGAGAGGGAGGATAGGGTATGCTGTATATGAAAGGAATGATGGAATTTAAAAAGTAGGTCGACATAAAACAGAGGAATTCATCAAAACAGCACGCTTGTCAGAGCATGAACGCACGCTGTGAACACGCATTATTATGTTGATGAAGATTTTCTGACTGCAACGCACAAGGTGCAGATGCACAACATAACACGCCAAGATCATAGGTTCGATTCACAGGGAATGAATTCATTGCTAAAAAAGTAGACCTTCAAATGCAACGTAAGTCGCTTGGGAAAAAAGCATTTGCTAAGTGCATAAAATCGTAATCATTGAATATGGCCTTCAACAAAATTTCTGCCTATACGGGTTTTGACCTATTCTGCCTCTAAACAACTTTCCTTTATGACTGATGTCAACAAGCCCTCTTCTGGTGTGTTTGTAAACTCAACAGAAGGTGTCCTGTTAACGTTAATTGAGCTAATCAATTTGGGAGCATGTAAAATGTCTTTACCATTGAGTTTTAAAATGAGCTTGTTAACAGACTTGCTGCATGTTTAATCACTTGCCAAGTTTGACTTCCTATCAGTGGCCGGTAAAAGTGTTTACACTGCTGAGCTACTTTTTTCTTGCAAACATATTTTTCCTAAGAAGTTAATGTAAAAATAATGAAGATTTAAAACATTACATGTGCTGCTCTTCTGAAATACCAATCCGTAAATTATATAATAAATAATAAAAACATCTGTTGTGAACTCTATTGAGACAAATATGTAATATTCCATGTTTAACTTAGAATTTTTTATTTTATTTTTTTTACTGTATATACTGTGTATATATAAATAAACATCGCAAAATTAAAAATAATTCAATTTGAATGTAGGCTATATTATATAATTTATATAATTATATATATATATATAGAAATTAGTAATATTCTATGAAAAATACTTTTGTTTTTATATATTAATTCGTAAAAGTAGAATATATAATACAGTATAATATAAAATATTTATTGTTATTAATATATAATTGTATTATTTTATAAAACAATTATATTTATATATTTATATTAAGAAATAAACATAGCAAAATTAAAAATAATACAATTTGAATATCCATTAAGGAATATTTCTTGCTGGTAAATTTTTAGTTGCTCAGTTCATGTGGAAAAAGCAGTTAAAACCTGCATTGGGGACTGTTCCTGTAAAACGTTGACTCTAAATTCACTTCCTACATTTGGCTTTTGCTCTTATAAGAGAGGACAGACAAATGAAGCATGGAATGTCCAACAGGAAGTGACAGTGTAAAAAATTGTCATTAAGTTTTCTAGATGTAACAAAATCACAAAGTCATCACTGTGACATAACGAGTCAGCAGCATGATGTCTGTCATCTGTCTGCAAGAATGAAAGAAAGTGTGAGAGATTTTGCAACTTCTGTGGGAATGCCGTGAGAGCGATTCAGACAGCCAGACCAAAGTCCAGACAAGGAAGGGCCGATGAATGTGAAGAGAGAAAGCGTGTGTGTCTGTGAAAGAGAGAGAGAGAGAAAGGGGAATCCCTGTCTGTTTGTCTGGGGCTTTTCCTCAAAAAAGGAACTGCTGCAGCTCCATAAACACACAAACACACTTGTCGTGTTACCTCAGGTCAAGCACAAGAAGAATAAATTATGCCAGACATTAAATTAAATCTAAAGTTCACTCGTGAATTAAAATGACTAACTCATCAGATGAATAAAAAGGCAAACTCCTCAAGTTCATAATTTATCTTTTTATACATGCAATAATTTGCTCCAATAATTTCAAACAAGTTTCCTTTGCCGTTGATGTCACCAAGCCCTCTTAATTTTCTACCGCTTCCTTCAAACCACCTGCCATATAGTGACACTTTACAATCCAAGTCCCACCCAACAATTTTCTTGTTTGATCTACACTCACCTAAAGGATTATTAGGAACACCTGTTCAATTTCTCATTAATGCAATTATCTAATCAACCAATCACATGGCAGTTGCTTCAATGCATTTAGGGTGTGGTCCTGGTCAAGACAATCTCCTGAACTCCCAACTGAATGTCAGAATGGGAAAGAAAGGTGATTTAAGCAATTTTGAGCGTGGCATGGTTGTTGGTGCCAGACGGGCCGGTCTGAGTATTTCACGATCTGCTCAGTACTGGGATTTTCACGCACAACCATTTCTAGGGTTTACAAAGAATGGTGTGAAAAGGGAAAAACATCCAGTATGCAACAGTCCTGTGGGTGAAAATGCCTTGTTGATACTAGAGGTCAGAGGAGAATGGGCCGACTGATTCAAGCTGATAGAAGAGCAACTTTGACTGAAATAACCACTCGTTACAACCGAGGTATGCAGCAAAGCATTTGTGAAGCCACAAGACGCACAACCTTGAGGCGGATGGGCTACAACAGCAGAAGACCCCACCGGGTACCCTCATCTCCACTACACAAAGAGGATACAATTTGCATGAGCTCACCAAAATTTGACAGTTGAAGACTGGAGAAATGTTGCCTGGTCTGATGAGTCTCGATTTCTGTTGAGACATTCAGATGGTAGAGTCAGAATTTGGTGTAAACAGAATGAGAACATGGATCCATCATGCCTTGTTACCACTGTGCAGGCTGGTGGTGGTGGTGTAATGGTGTGGGGGATGTTTTCTTGGCACACTTTCGGCCCCTTAGTGCCAATTGGGCATCGTTTAAATGCCACAGCCTACCTGAGCATTGTTTCTGACCATGTCCATCCCTTTATGGCCACCATGTCCCCATCCTCTGATGGCTACTTCCAGCAGGATAATGCACCATGTCACAAAGCTCGAATCATTCAAATTGGTTTCTTGAACATGACAATGAGTTCACTGTACTAAAATGGCCCCCACAGTCACCAGATCTCAACCCAATAGAGCATCTTTGGGATGTGGTGGAACGGGAGCTTCGTGCCCTGGATGTGCATCACACAAGATGCTATCCTATCAATATGGGCCAACATTTCTAAAGAACGCTTTCAGCACCTTGTTGAATCAATGCCATGTAGAATTAAGGCAGTTCTGAAGCCGAAAGAGGGTCAAACACAGTATTAGTATGGTGTTCCCAGTAATCCTTTTGATGATACTTTCACTGTAAGAAAAAAAAGCAGCATGGACATTCTGAACATCTCCTTGTGTGATTCATGGAGGAAAAAATGAATATTCCTTCTTTTAAAAAAGACAAAAAGAATCTTCTATATGGCGTTCTAACTGAAGTGAACCACAGATGCATTGAAATAATCATCTGAAATATTTATTCACTTAAAGAACTCTTAGCTGTATCCTTTCACAAACATCAACCTGAAAATCTCCCATCATCCAACACAAGTCAATAAACCGCTTGTAAACAACTTCAGCTTCTTCTGGGAAGGGCGCCTTGGATTTAGCAAGCAAAAAAACAAAAAGGAACAGAGAGAATCAAGAACTCATAACCTCAGGGCGACCATCATCTTATATCCTATCATTATCCTCATATTTTCAATGCCATAATTAACTTGTTTTATTGCACTCTGGCAAATAAGGGAGAGAGGAAGGGAGAGGTTTTGAAGACGATTAAGGATTTTTGTCTGTGTGTGAGAGTTCTCATGGTAGAAGAGTCTCCGTCGCGTATCAGTCTTGCACGCTTTCAGACGGATAATTGAGACAATGATGACGCATCGGTCTGAGGTTTTAACGACAAATAAAACGATTGTGCGCGGACGCTCCAGGGCACGTTTTTAATGAGGCAATTCAATCATTGCGAATTCTAATTTTCCACGTATTCCATTCATTCTTGACCAAACTTAAGTTTCTTAAACCCTCAGAGAGTATGGCATGCTGAGAGATTTAAATTGTAAACATTGTATAATATTTCACGAAATTATTTACTGTTTAATGTCATATTAACCTATAATTAGTGAAAGTAGATATGACTGAAATGCTTTTAAGAAGCGTTGCAATTTTCTGACAGTGGACCTCTGAGGGTTAACGTCCTAATGTGGAAATGTTCGAGTTACGCTGTGAAAACACAGTGTGAACCGGAGCTAAAAATGCGGCACTAATGTTCTTAGTGGTTTTGCATCTTGGTGGGGCCGTAGCAATAACAGTTATAGGGTGTGTTTGGGAGGTTCTGTGTGTGTGTTTGCTTGAAATGCTGAATGTTTGTTAGTTTCTCTACACTTTCAATCAGGTGTTGGGTGAGGTCTGAAAGTGATACTAATGGAAAACAAGCTTATCAGCATTTAGGAGCAGGTGTCGAGCTGTGTGGTGAAAATGCATAATTAGTTTACAAAACAAAAAAACAACAGCAAGATCTAGGACTGACTAAAACACATCAGTAAGTTACATATTCAACAAGTTCAAAACGATTGAAGCTGAAGACACACAAAGTCAGACTGACCAGCTTTTCCTTGGTCCGTCTGTTAACATTCCTGTGGTCTGTGGCTCTGCACAACTTAGCTTGCAGATTTTGTATTGCTTGTTCTTATTACATTCAAAATGACTATAATAGTCCAATCTGTAAACACATTAAAGCAGGACTTTATTGATATTCCTCAAATATTCTTGTTCTAAACCTCTAACACTAAATAATAAACCTCTTCAGTTCGTTCAGACTCCATTTTGCAGTTGCTATCCTGAAAGTCTTTCAATTGGTCGTATTTCTTTCATCTTGAATTTTGATATTAAGTCTTTCTGCTATATTTAAAGCCAAAATGACGCACTAAAATAAATTGCAAAGAAATCATAAATAACATTTAATTAACATAAAATGTACCTCTGACCTCTTGACCTCTTATCCTGTCTTATTTTAAACATATAATCTTCCCCGAACTCACTTTATTGGATATCAGTCAAAAAATTTGGACACACTTCTCTGAAATTAAGTTTTTCATGATTTTAAAAACATTTTGATCTAAAGGATTCAAAGAATCCTAAATGTATTTTCTACTTATGAATTTCTTTGCAACCCCAATATTATTTATATATATTTTAATGGATTAATAGACATTGGATCCGAATAGTGAAGCCAACAAGTGTCCGGCTGCAATTCCTTCAATAGCATTTAAAAATATCCCTATACGATGTACCTCTTGAAGTTGTTTGAGAGAACATCTAGAGAAAGCAAAGAAGAAACTCGAATATAAGAGTTTCTGTCATATTTGATCCATTCCCAGACTTAGGTTTATGTTATGTTTCATAGATTAGATGCCTTTATACTTTTATTCTAAAATGTGAAAAATAATCACAGTAAAGAATGAGGTCTGTCCAAACGTTTGCCTGGACGTATAGATGCTCCATTATGGTTTATGGAGAAAAAAAAGGCGGTCAATTGTTGATGCTATCACTGAAAGTAGGGTGTAAACCTTTCAGTTCCTGTCACTCCAAAATGTTCACACTTTAAAACATAACATAACCATCAGCATAGTATGTCACACCACTGGCAAACAAGATCACTCCCAACACAGACCTTATCTCTGTATATTTTTACATGTAGATCTGCTAGGCTAAGTTCTCACGCTTATGGTCAACTGATCAGCACGTCAAATGCTATATACTACATGTAATACAAGTGCACGTCATATAGGCTACATATGGTCCGAAAGTTTGGGGTCAGTAGATTTGTTTTAAAGGGATATTTCACTTTGAAATTAATTTTTGATATGTTTTAGCTTAAGGCCATACAAGATGTAGGTGTCTGTTTCTGCAGTAGTAAATTTTGATATTTTTAGGTCAAACCGTTCTTGTCTGTCAGTCATATAATGGAGGTCAATGGTCACCACCTCAAAGAGCATGCACAGAGAAGTCCAAATTAAACATGATTTAATGACTTGTAAATGTAAGTACACATTGATGGCCTAAGACACGAAACGAGCGGTTTGTGTGAGAAAACGAACAGTATTTATATCGTTTTTACCTCTTGTAACCACAGCCACGTCCAAGTGATCTGAAGGCACGGGCTGCGAAGCGCCGGAAAGGCCTCGTTTCGTGTCTTAGGCCATCAATATGTACTTACATTTGGACTTCTCTGTGCATGCTCTTTGAGGTGGTGACCATAGACCTCCATTATATGACTGATAGACACGAACGGTTTGACCTAAAAATATCTAAATTGAAAATACTATGGAAAAAAGGCACCTACATCTTGGATGCCCTTGAGGTAAGCTAAAACATATCAACATTTAATTTCAAAGTGAATTATCCCTTTAAATTAATGCTTTTATTCAGCAAGGACACATACAAGTGACAGTAAAGATATTAATGTTACAAATGATCAGTGGTGGAGGAAGTACTGAATCTCAGTACTTAAGTAAAAGTACAAATACCCAGATAAATATTTACTTTAGTAAAAGTAGAAGTAACACAATGACAACCATACTTAAGTAAAAAGTAAAAAGTACTTTATTTTAAATGTACTTTAAGTATTAAAAGTAAAAGTACTTGCATAACAATTTATTATCTTAATGTCTATTTTCTAATGATTAATAAAACATTTAATTCTAACTCATTCAACCTAATAGCCTACTCCTATAATGATGTTCAATGATGATGGAAAAAAATGTCACCATTTCTGAAACAAGCTTGCAATTAGGCAATATCATGCTTATCCTTACTATATGTTAATAACTATGTTTGGCAGTAAACGAGATTCATTTATGGTGTAAATCTGAACCTCTTGGCTTGCCATAATTCTAACCAAACCAAACATAAATTACACACGGTGTGTTTCCTATGCACGTAAAAACAAATTTTCGCGTATGAGTTGCACGATAAACACACTGCATGTGAGACGCATTTAGTGTGACCGGGTTGATATACTGTATCTATGGCAACCAAACGTCACTGGTGAGACAAACGTGCAACGAACGGATGGTAAGATTACGTTTTGGCAGGGGAAAAACTGATCAGAAAATGTAACGAAAATGTAACAGAAGTTGTAGAAATGTAGTGGAGTAGAAAGTATAATAATTGCTGCAAAATGTAACGAAGTAAAAGTAAAAAGTAGGCACTATTTATTCTACTTAAGTAAAGTAAAGATACGTGAAAAATGTACTTAAGTAAAGTAACGAAGTATTTGTACTTCGTTACATTCCACCACTGCAAATGATATATATTTCAAGTTAATGCTGTTCTATTGAACTTTCTTTTCATTCTTTTTCGCCAAAATATGAACTGTTTTCAACATTGTATTATAATAAGAAATGCTTCTTGATCAGCAAATCAGCAATGATTTCTGAAGGACACACTGAAGAGCAGAGTAATGATGCTGAAAATTCAAGGGTATTTCATGATATAACTGTATTTCTGATCAAAAGAATAAGCACAACATTTTTTAAATCTTAAGACTTTTAAGCCGCAATACGTGCATTTCTGCAAGTAAAATTTAGAGTTATCTGTGCATTCATTTATTCATTTTGCATTCTCTCCAAAACTTTAAAATGAATGAAAAAACACAAATATATACTATGAATCACAAGGAGCAGTATTAACACTATTACTAGTGGTGGACAGAAAAGTTTCATAAGCACGAAACAAACTGTTCTGTGGGAGTGCAGTCTGTCCTAATGGCCCATTACTCACTGGAACATGTGAGCTATAAAGATGTTAGATGCATTTATTTTAACATGCTCAGAGAATCAAACAGAAACTATTTTATGAGCATTTCCACTGAGCTTTCCAGTGCTGTGGATATTCTGGAAGTGGACATCCTGACTTCATGACGTTTGTTCCACTGCAGTGAGGGTCTCTCAAAAATAGCTCGTCTAGACGTTTTAAATGACATTGACATCCCTCCACCTCCTCATATCATGACAGATCGTTATGCAAGGACCACCGAACACCTTGTTCCTCAAACTCACTGTGTGTTGTGGTAATGTGTTTAGCATACACCCAGGATTCGGCTTCACTCGCTGCTGTCACACACAATCACACACCCCAAGCGCTTAAAACACAGACTAACTCTGGGTGAACCCAGTACACTGCTGCCACTACATACATGAGAAACACTTTTGATCCACACTCAATGGCCTTTTCAAGGTCTAGTTCTCTGGTTTACAAAAGAAACACACTGGCTTAGTTCCAAAACCTGTGGTGTTGGCAGCATTTTAAGCCTGAAACATACTAACACAAAATCTTAAACTCTTAAAATCTTTTTTTGTTTAATCACTGCATTTCAAAATATGTGAGAGTGTAATTTATAAATCAAGTTATAATGCAATCAAAAGGTTTATGCAATTGCACTATAGTGAATTATCTATACAGTCACGGCAAAAGAATAGTTGAACAGAGATAGTTCCCCGAAAAATTATGTTGTAATAACTCCTTGTATATGTGGCAAAATGTGGCACCAAAATAAATTACAAAGAAATCATAATAAATAACATTTGATTAACATAAAATGTACTTTAAACAACTATCCTGACCTCTTATCTTGTCTTATATTAAACATATAATCTTCCCCGAACTCACTTTATTGGATTCCAGTCAAAACATTGGACAAACTTTTCTGAAAAATGTCCTTGATTTTAAAAACCTTTTGATCTAAAGGCTTCTGCTTACATGCCTAATATTTGATTGGTAGGGAAATCTAAATGTATTTTCTACTTATGAATTTTTTTGCAACCCCAATATTATTTATATATATATATATTTTAATGGATGAATAGACATTAATAGACAATAGTGAAGCCAACAAGTGTCCGGCTGCAATTCCTTCAATAGCATTTAAAAATATTCCTATATGATGTACCTCTTGAAGTTGTTTGAGGGAACATCTAGAGAAAGCAAAGAAGAAACTCAAATATAAGAGTTTTCATTTCTGTCATATTTGATCCATTCCCAGACTTAGGTTTATGTTTCATAGTTTAGATGCCTTTACTTTTATTCTAAAATGTTAGTTCCCGAACAATTATCTCGTAATAACTCACCCTTGTGCACATCCCAAACTTATTCTTTTCATTTTATGGACACAATCTCCTTTATGTTCCTCAGAAGAAAGATAGTCATAGGTTTAATACGACATGAGCGTGAGGAAATGATGGCAATTAAAATTTTTCGGGGAATTATCCCTTTAAGCATATTCAAATATGCATAGAATAACTACAAATGCTTTCAAAAGGCAAGTATGCTGCTTTGTGAGATTTCTTTTGGACTACGTTGAATTCATTCTTAGTGGAGGAGACAGTTCAATAATGCATTGCCACATGCTCATTGAAATACATTCCAACAATCTGTGAGATGATGATAATAAATGTTCTTCATTCATTCAATTATAACTCAATTTTATACAAAAATTTGGCCTATATTTATTTAATAAATATTAAATAAATTATTTTTAAGAAATATTAAAACGTATTTGTACGTTAATAAATATGTACGTTAATAAATAAATAAATATTAAATAAATATACTTGCTCACACCAAGTCAAGTCTCTCCCACAGTTTGCATGAGTATAGCACCATTTATGATACGGATAGGATGCTGTCTTCACTCTTATGTTTTGATTTCTAAAACAGTTTTTAATAAAAGGAACCATTAGTGTGAAGAGCATTTCAATAATCTGAAGAACCTTTTTCCACCATAAAGAACCTTTGGGGCAATGCACATTATATGATCCCTCATAATATATAGAGGGACTACAGGAGAAAATATCTCTTTCGTCACGGTCATTAGACAACCCGGTCTCACCCCAAGACGTCATATAACTGACGTTTTGGGATGTCTTTTGACCATACGTCAATATTCGCCTTTTTAGGGCCCCCTTAAACGTCGGTAGATGAGGTTATGGGATCCTAACTCTACCCCATACCTAAACCTAACCCTAAACCTAACCCGTCACCTAACTGACGTTAAAGGTAAAGCGTCAGTTGTATGACGGCCCGGGATCGCCATCTACCGACGTTTAAGGGGGCCCTAAAAAGGCTGATATTGACGTATGGTCAAAATACGTCCCAAAACGTCAGTTATATGACTTTTTGGGATGAGACTGTGTTACATAAGATGCCCTGACACAAGCTCTGAACACTAGCTACAGGACCAGTGAATAAAAATATCTGCAAAACACTCCCCCTTACTCGGGACATTTCCCTAATCAACTCCAGTCCCACAACAGAGCCATGTGCTTTATAAATAGGAATTGTTCTGAGCTAAATTAGACACAGAAGCCAGACCCTCCGCTGAGACCCTCATGCAGTTTTCATTACGCTCTTCCCTGTCCAATATCCAGACCCTCAATATCTGGTTACAGAATTCAGTTCTTGCCATGGATGCTGATATTTTCAGGGGCCGAGAGGGTAATGGGTAGGATCTGAAAGCCTTTGAATGTGCTCCAGCGCAGTGAAGTATCAATTTATGGGAGCAAGAAATTTATTATGAAATTATTCAACTCTGTGCAGTCATCTGAAGTTTTGCATGTCCTACATGCTGCATTGGTAAGCACTCAGCGTCCTTATAAGCTCTGCCATGAACACTTCAGAGCATAATGTGATAAATGTTTTCTGTATCTCCGACTGATGGAGTTTTACTTTGCTTTGGAGTTCTGCTAAGGTCATGTCGAATTCAACCCTACAAACTGTGGCAGGATTCAAACATTAAATCCACTATGTGCATGCATGCTTGTGTAGTCATGCTTGCACACTTGGGCTGGGTATTGAGTCTTGACACAATTTTCGCAATTCAATTCGATTTTGATTCACAAGCTTGCGATCCGATTTGATTTCGATTCATTCGATTATTTTGGCTATATATCAGGTAGTATTTTCTCAAGAAAAAAATCTATCTGGATTAATGTAGACGTAGCCTGATTTAGTGATTACATTAAACATAATACGAATTTCGGTAAGTTTCTGTATCTTTTTAACACTAAAATAATTTTCAGTAAAGGATGAAGAGTCCAGTGCAGATACTTGTGAGTCCAGCTCACCTGCTGTGCTTCTTTATAAAGAAACATCTTTATAAGGGGATATAGATAAAAATGCAATGAGATGCATTAGTGGTGTTCCCAGAACTATGTAAAGGAATAATTTTTACATTGCATGTTTAAGATTGTGCATTGCAGTATTTTTGTGAGCTGACCCGTACAGTGAATGTGGTTGTGTTTGTGTTTGCGTCTATAAATGCAAGTATGCAGGATTGTGTAGATACACTTATATTTAAGATATATATATTATATACGTTTATATAATATCTATATATATATATATATTCAGTGTGAGTGTGTGTGTATTTTAGACTGCTGTTTCAGTGCAACAGGTGTGACCTCATTGTGGTTGCTGGTGAGCAGCAGAAGCAAACAGAGTCTGCATCAGATTAACACGCAACACACAGACACAAACCCTCTCGACTTGTTCCTTCAGTTTTCTTTCTCACACTCACTCTTTCGCTTGCATGTGAACCGTTTACAAGACTCTTTCTGTATTGTGCATCAACTACACATTTGCACTGCGAAAAATCTTTTCTTAAGTATTTTTGTCTTGTGTTTTCCAGTGAAATATCTAAGCATAAACAAAATGTATTTAAATTAAGTTTATAGGCAAATGTTTATTTTTTTTCCCTATAGAAAAATAGTTTTATTCTAAAACCTCAGCAAAGTTTGTTAGATTTATGCATAAATCAAGATCAAACTTTTCAATTGGGTAAGAAAAACCAGCTTTATTAACTGAATAATTGTGTAATTCAACGGCCTGTCGTCAATTATTCCTTACATAACATTAGACGTCGTCTTTTTGTCTGGTACTAATAAACTTCACTAAGTTAGCTAAACACTAAGTTAGCACTAGCTTGTTCATGCTTACAGCTGTTAGCTAATAATGACTGTACCTAACATTACACTCTTAGAAGAAAAGGTTCTATATAGAACCTTAAAAGGTTCTATCAGTGCTACGTATTTGGAACCCCTAAAAGGTTCTATACACTCTTAAAAAAGGGTTCCTCTGGGTTCTATATAGAACCCTGGGGTTCCATACTTGGCCAATAGAACCTTTTACCCAAAAAAAATGGTTCTGTATAGAACCATTTTGGAGTTCCATATGAAGCGGGGGATGGAACCATTTCTGGTTCTAAATAGAAACATTTCTTCTAAGAGTGTAGTTGTTCGCGGTCAAAACACTGTGGTGTAAACAGTTTGATGTCGGGATACTCTGTGCCCAGAGCCTGTTTAACTAAAGCCAACCAACCACGTGACGCCACATGTTAGAATACTGCACAATAGCGGTGCCCTGGCGGCGAAAGATATAAAGTTTTTTCTTTTATATGTTTACATTTGTCATGCTTCTTATATAATTGTTGATTATAGTGGAAATCCATCTTGGAAATCTCTCCTGCTCAATCACCTGACTCCATTCTGATATCCAACGCTCACTTCGGATCAATCCTGGAAATACACTCAAGCCCCACCCTACATTTTTTTCATTGAAAATAAATTAATTACAGAAATAATTTTGGGTTGCAAATGGTATTATAATATATTAGTTCAGAAAACAACAGCTTAAAAATATCCTGCAAACAGTTTGGAGCTGGTACCTCTCTCATCCCAGACTCTTATTTTGGCAACTGTTCCTAAAGCAAACACACGTTTTAACACTTCTGTTTTCCATCTCTGTGTTTATTTTTCTTTCTCATTTTTGGCTGTGACGCAACCACCACAGCCGTTGGGATACATTTCCCCCAAATGTTCTGATTAGTGATCAATCAAGATAGTTCAATGACTAAAGGTAGCCTACTGGTCAGGTAGAAAGTGAGTCAACACTACAATGAGAGTGGAACAGCATGCTGGGAGTTTATAGGAACATAGCAAACCAAACCCCCTGCTAGCATTTAGCTACTGTTTACTTCATAGTGGATGACATCACGGTTCTCCCTATCCAATTCTGAGCTACTTTATTTAACACACACAGATCCATCCCAGACTCTACAGTAATAATAACCAGCTCAGAGCTCTGCTGATGCATGTAAACATTGACTCAACCATACATGTGAGGATCAATTACTTAACCATACGCTTTCATGTGAGCAGATGAGTGGGATATTGGTGGATCTTTGTCATCTATGTGAAACGGACTGCAAAGAAGAAGAAAAACAACACAGGGGCAGGCGGTATATATATATATATATATATTGTCTCTGCAGGCCTGGGAGTCGTCACTTAACCAGACTAAAAGCATCACTAGTAATTTTGGCGAGGGGTGATTGGCTCTTTGATCTTAAAGTTACACAACTTGTTTTCTAAAACAGTTTTGACTCTTATTCCGATTGGATGAGATGCTCTTCAAGCAGTTGCATTAATGCGCAACATACATTGCTTGAGAACAGTAAACAGCCTACTCTAATGAATATTACTTGCTACAATAATTATCATGATTATTATAAAGCATGAACTAATGTATACCTTGAATGCAATGTAAGTCACTATCAATAAACGCGTCTGCCACATGCAAAAATTTACATTTTTTTAAACTGCAAATTTTATTAAACATTGGCATCTTATATCAGGCAATTACACGCATTTTATAAAAGCAATAAGGAAAAAAAGAAATAGGCAAAACATAGCGAGGAGTCGATTATGGCTCTACTTTTTTTTAATATAACTTCATATAATAATAATTTGTTACATTTATATGGCGACCTCAAAGCACTTCACATATGGAAGGGGGGAATCTCCTCAATCACCACTAATATGCAGCATCACCTGGATGATGCGACGGCAGCCATATTGCGGCTGAACACCCTCACAAACCAGCTTACTGGTGGAGAGGAGACAGTGATAAGGCCAAATTTGGCTAGGATGCCTGGGGTTACACCCCTACTCTTTTTTTTGAATGACATCCTGGGATGACCACGGAGAGTCAAGACCTCGATTTAACGTCACATCCGAAGGATATACTTCCTTAATATTACATATTTCTAAGTAAAACTTTGAAAAATGTAGGAAGGGATTTGAATGTATCCATTGGGAACTGAGTGGATTGTGAAAACTGGGAGAATGACAGGTGGTTGAAGGGATATGTGATGTCAGCTGACTAAGAAAATCATTATGAAGACAGCCATTTTTTATTTGGAGTAATGTGCAGTAATGCATAATGCACAATTAGACCAGGTATATTCACATGTTGTGTTCGGGTTTTATTTAAGCATTATTTGTGGGTAATTTTGACAACATTGAATACATTTTTTTTTCTGTACAATTTATCACACTAGTGTGCTTTAATGTTCATCCAGGAGGTTTGTTTGCTTTTATCTTGTACACAATGGCACAAAGTCACACTTGTGGTATTCCCAGTCAGAAATGACCAGCCTACAAAAAAATAGCTTATGTCAGCTTGTTTTATATAAATTAGGACAGGATTTGTATTTATTTTGGAAACTGACTGATTGTAGGCCTCATTGATCTGAGCTTATAATGGTCAAAAATGACCATCCATTGAAAATGAATGGGGAATATCGAAAAAATAAGAGAAGCATATAGTGTTCAGGAGCATGTTCATCATGTTCATATTCACATATTTACATGTGTGCTTGCAAAGATAAAGGCCTTGGACCTATGCATGTGTGGATACACACACACACACACATAGTATTACAGGCTTTCTTTTTCAGAGAAGAACTTTATCCTCAGATCAATGAGGCCTATGATCAATGAAAAGACTGAAAGAAAACAAGTTGACAAAGAGATTGAATGCAATATTTGGTGATAATATAGCATTACAAGCGATTTACAAGCAATTTTTAAAAGGCCGGTTATTTTTGACCGGGAACGCAAAAGGGTTTTCAGCACAAGGATCAGCTGTGACGTCACGTAAACTTTAAACTTCACCCTCCCACCCTAAATGAGAATTGCATGAGGATAATGATTCGCCATTGTTTTTTAAAACAGAACCTCAATTCTAGGACAGGAAGCACCTCATCACGTGTTGACGTTACCATGGTGACAAATGGCCTCTTCTGAGGCGCTCAGGAGATGCAGATGCCAGTAAATCACTAATGTTGACTTGGGCTCGTACCCACACATATACACAGCGACCACAGAAAGGCCGAGAGTGCCCTGGCTCCAGAAGTTGACTGGTTTGTGAGTTCCAGTAAAGGTTGGTCTAGCTGGTTCCTCCCTTGCGCCCTGCGCTAAGAGTGCGTTTATAGTGCTAATGCTTGCGGTGAGCAGGCCATTATGATCCAAACCCATCAGAACTGCTCCAAACAGACTGCAGCATTAAAAAACAAACATCTTAAGAAGGATAAATGCGCAGGTAACTTAGGCTCCAAGTTTTGACAGACAGATTTGTGCATTGAATACCCTGATCTAGGTTTCATTTATACCTTAACACGGTATCTCAGAAGGCCACACAGGCTTGACTCACACAACATCTAGGCTATATGATGCTTTATTACATCAACAGAGACATTTAAATCAGTCCGTTTGTTACAAAACAAAAACAAGCATAAACTGCCCTTTTCTGGAAACTGCACTTTAAAAAGTGTTATTATAGGAAGTTTGTAGTCCATATACAACACGTCAAACCCACATGCAAGCAAACGTTCATAACTGCTAAACTGCCACAGACACACATGCAGACACACCAGACATTCTCGTATGAACGTTACAACCACCAAAACTAGCTTTCTGGACAAGGAGGGAGGGGAATGCTACGACGGGCGACTTACCTCGCAGTAAACCGGGAGAGTAGCTGGAGAATGTGTCGAAGATGCTGTTTGAAGCCATGTGTCCCGCACAGGAGGGAAAAGAACTGGCCTCTCCGCCGCCTTACCGACTTTCAGCTT
The DNA here is from genome assembly GCF_016745375.1 of Pimephales promelas. Next base: position 5,095,458 of record NW_024121177.1, on the reverse strand, counting down.
GAGAGAATGACAGTCAGAGAAAAAGAAATAGAGAAACTACATAGACTGCCTGCAACCAAGAATTTGGGGTTTGAGAGTGCCACAGGAATCTTTCGCCACAAGCCGACTAACAGAACAGCATATGTGCCGTGTGGTGAGAGCGAGCGATAGAGAGTGAGAGAGAGAGAGAGTAAGAGAGAGAGAAACTAAGTGAGGATAGCAACTGAGAGATGGACTCACCTTTGACAATGGACACTTTTGTACGTCTGTCTCTCTCTAGAAGTTGTTGTTGTAGTGTCTACGTGGTCTAGGCAGATAGTTGAAAGTTCAGGTGTCTGACGCTCTTGCAATGGTGATCTCCGTGGTAACGGCCTGTCAGTCGCATGTCTGAGGTATCCGAGGTCACGGCTCCCGCGGTAATGCTGCTGCACGGCAATCCCGTGATCTGATTGGTGGACCTCGGGTCACGTGACTCCCTCTCTCTCACTTGCATGCAGTGAAGTTCTCTTTTCTTTCCAATGTGTGTTTCTCAGCCATGATTGGCTGATAGTTGTTTTTTGAATGGTTTCTCAGAGGATGATGTGGCCTTCTGTAAGAGGGACCGCAAAAATACACAGCTCATACCCAACACGAACTCTCCAGTGAAAGAAATTGCCGAAAATGCGGGACAGATGAGAATTCATTGGGGGAAAGAGAGTGTTGAAGTGTGTTTTGGTGGTTTTGGGGCCTGTTAAACCACCCTTCCACCCTCATTCACCACTTGATAGTTTATCAATGTTAGCCTCATTAAAAACAGCCATGCCAGTCATTTCATTCGTCCTCCCGCTCTCTTTTTACCCTCATTTCTACTCCATACTCTCTGCTCTGACAGTTTAATATGGCTGTGGGCGGCCTACTTTTTATTTCCGAAATATTTGCGGTGTTTAACACACCTTTCATGTATGGCCTGATTTCAGTGGCCCTGTTAAAGTGTGTATCTGTTTATCTACACCATCTAACGGTGCATGTAGGTATGCATATGTGTGCGTGTGAAATTTCTCCCTAGAACGAACCTCAGGAGCAACGACAGACAGACAGATAGATAGATAGGTTGATGTGTGTGTGTGTGTGTCATTGACCTGATGTTGGAACCACAGTGCCATGAAAATGAGCACTTGTGTGCTGGTCAGCCAGCTGGCAACACAGGGAAAATGACACAGTGGAAGTGTATGTGTGTGTGTGTGTGGCAAATAACACACTTCCAGGGAGTGTGGCCTATGGTGAAGCCACAGAATGACTTCAGGGCTTTTTATCAACCTGATCCCAACCTCACACATGCAAATCAATCTCAAAGTTTCCCCTATGAGAATGACCCAGCTCAGTCAGTGTGTGTTTTTGTGTGTGCACCTGTGTGGGATCTTCTGGTTAAACATAATTTTCACATGAGTAAAACAGAATATGGGAACAATACTGTTGCCGGACTTTATTTTAGTCATTAGGAATTGATCGGATCCAATGATGGGTATTCAGGGCCAGAATGGTGTGGAATTTTTTTTTTTTAATTTTTTTTTTTTTTTTTTAAATGCAGGCTGTAAGTCAAATTTACCCTCAAGAGCATCTTGATGCATACAATATATCATTATTTCCTACTGTTGCTGTAATGTTAAACTAACTAGTAAGTTGGTCCTGTTAATTACTTGGTATAGGGTAAATTAGAAAGACTTCATTACGATTGGCTTAAATGACTTTTTTTTATTTTAAAAATGGAATAATGTGCACAGATGAAACGTATTAAGACATTAAATTTGGATGTCAAGTCCAACATATATATTATAATTTTTATGCGTATTATAATTCTATAAATTTAGGAAGTACACCACAAGTGTGTGTATTCCCGAAGAGTGCGTATCGGACGTTGAGGATGGGGCCATCCAGCTTCTTTCCTCAGACACAAACACCATCTGCTCTGTGTTTTGGGAAAAGGGTTTCTTAGCAGCGTCGTTCACTAACCACAAGCAAAAATGGTCGAAGCGGTGCGGCAGCAATCGGACAGAGATGTTGTTTTTTTTTTTTCTTCCTCTCTCTCTTGTTTATCAAGCCCCTGTATTTAAGTTTAATATAACTGTAGTGTTTTGCTGAGAGACCTGCGGTGGGCCAAACGTTGCCAATGTCCCTCCACCCCACGGGTGGGGCAGAGCGGGGCGGTGGCTAGAGCGTGCGGTCGCGAGCGCAGATGTGCAGGGGCTTATTTTGTGGTGAATAAATTGCAGGCTGCCCCATGTGCAACTCATAAAGGGGGAACACAGCAAAGGACAGAAGGAAAAATACAGTGATGAGGTGGCCATCTTCACTTCAAACGCATTTTCGGACCAAAAGCAAACGCCCAGAGTCTAAATCTGTCCCGCTGAAGGGGGATCTAGGCTCTTGGATGGAAGGATGAGAAAGGAATATGAGTAACAAACTACAGTCGGCCAGTTCGATTTCATTAATCCCAGAGTCACAGGCTTTGTGATTCATCCTGTGACATTTCATTTGTTAAGAGCAATATTGACTCTTTTGATATTTAAATCATTTGAGTTTGGGGCAGGACAGTCTGATTTTCCAATTATTGGAAATGTGTTTGAAAATAATAATTAAATGAGAAATATATATATATATATATATATATATATATATATGAAGAGTTCAGATGCAAAAGCCTCTAAATGCTATTTGAAATTTTCTTCAAGAATGTTAATTTTTATCAAGCTTGTATATTTAAGTTCAGTAATTTCACTTAAATGGCAATGAAGATTACCTATTAATTGCCATTTAAGTGAAATTACTCAATTTAAATATACAAGCTTGATAAAAATGATTATTCTAGAAGAGAATTTCAAATGGCACTTAGAGGCTTTCGCATCTGAACTCTTCATATATATAATTTTATAAGAAACCAAATTGGTTTTTTGAACATGACAATGAGTTCACTGTACTAAAATGGCCCCCACAGTCACCAGATCTCAACCCAATAGAGCATCTTTGGGATGTGGTGGAACGGGAGCTTCGTGCCCTGGATGTGCATCCCACAAATATCCATCAACTGCAAGATGCTATCCTATCAATATGGGCCAACATTTCTAAAGAATGCTTTCAGCACCTTGTTGAATCAATGCCACGTAGAATTAAGGCAATTCTGAAGGCGAAAGGGGGACAAACACAGTATTAGTATGGTGTTCCTAATAATCCTTGAGGTGACTGTATGTATTGAGAGAGAGAGCACAAAACCGACCTCCTAAAATTTTTGGCAGCCTTTGTTTTGAAGGTTTTTTTCCCATTAATTTTTCTCCATATTAAAGCCATGGACCAAACCAACATGCTCCAAGAGGAATCAAGAACTCACATTAGATCACATGACATAATCAAACCACTTTACATTTGATTACAGTATATTTGAAGCACAAGAGCATATGAGAATCAGGAAAAGTAGTTAAAAGTACTTTTATGGGAGAATCAGCACTGCAAATGACGTTACTGAATCTAATGGTACAAAACCAAAAATATTTCCTTATAATCATTAATAGAATCAGTAATTGATTAATGTCAGATCTCAGTATTGGTCTATATTTAAACAGACCCAATTTTAGACCCTTTCGCGGACCCAATGGCCACCAAAGCATTTTACATATCGCCTTACATTCACCCAGTGTCTCGCTCATGGACACCTCGACTCTTGGATTGATTTTACTCCTGTTTGCTACATCATTATTATAGCACTTTTTCTAAACTAATCTTTGTCTGTTTTTGACTAGTCCTGTTTTAGCCCCTTTCTATGGGGAAGTGGATGCTCATATATGTTAATGAAAGATAACATTTGTGTCAATCCCTGGTTTCTCACACTTCTAAAATAACGTAAAGCTCAAGTAAGTGTTGGATCCTTTTTTCCCACAGGTGCCATAGCTGATGGTGGTTTCGATTCAACTTTTTTTCTTGCCACTGCTGATGCAAATGGATTTTTTTTTGTAAATAATAGGAATCGCAAATCATTCGCTTTCCACATTCAATCAATGTAAGTCTTTTACTTTTTTGTCTGACACAGGAAAACTGTTCAACTGTTCAAAAAGTTCATAGTTAATTCACATTAATTTAAAACAGGCTGACTATCTTTTCGTTGTAAAAAAAACCCCTGTTTGTACAATAAAAGCAATTATCAAGTTTAGGCCACATCGAGAGAGAGAAAAGCGAGAGATTAAAAAAAAACTTTGGCCTGTTTATCGCCTTGCCAGGCTGATAAGCTCCGCCCCTTTCCACAGAGCTGTACCCGCACTTCCCGCCTTCTGCTTTCTCACACACTCTCTCTCAACCACAGAGCCTTTACTGGCAGAAAAACACACCAGCGGACCATATTTTCTTCTAAAACGAAATATTAAAGAAAAAAGCATTTGGGCTAAATGCTAAATTCCATTGGTGCATATTAATGAGTGTTCAATATAACGAATATCATATATGTGACCCACAAGATGTTACAGGTTTCCTACGTCAGTGATTAATTTCCAATCTCCTTCAAACACAAATACAGCAACACTATCTGTGGACAAATTCTTCGTCCAATCTGCACCCTGCACTGCTATATTTCACAGCCTCCAACATCCACTTGGTTTAGTTCCTTAAACATCATGTGTGTCGGGTTTACGTGGCTTTAAATTTTTTTTTTTTTCTCATGAGAATGCATTGTTGTCAGTCCTCTCTACAGTTATAGTGTTAGGGTGAATACTTGAATAGTTTAATCAAGTCATGTCGCTATTTTGAGGACTTAGAACTTCAATACTACACTTTTTGACTAATTTGACTAGTGCAATTATTTGAGTAATTTCTTTCAGTTCACAGTTCACCCCAAAATTGAAATGATTGCATTCTTTACTGTAAATACTGTATGCAATGCTGCCTTATTAACCTCTTAAGTGTCGCGCCCCCTCTTTTGAATAGACATGAAAATGCACAATCCGAACTTAAATGGTTGTAATTCAAGAATGCTTTGGGACATAGATGTAAAATTGGTCTTGTTTTAAAGAAGACATTTGGCAGATTTTTGTAGAAGTTAAATAAATTAAGAAAGTGAAACAGAAAAAAAAGTTATAGAAGTTTGTGTTTATGAAAATGTAAAAATGTAATTATTCATATTTTATATAAAATATATTTTTTCAAAACCTGGTGGACTCTAAAACTTCAAGAAATCAAAGCCAAAACTCGGAACAAGTTGTGTTTAGGTTGATATAAAAAAAAAGAGCTTTCAGTAAGATTTTGTTTGGGCGCAGTAACCAACTTGGTAACACTTTATTTTGATAGTCCACTTTAGACATTCTACTAAATATAAGTAACTTTTCAACTACATGTCAACTAACTGTCATTAGAGTATTAGTAGACTGTCCGCTTAATATCTGCTAACACTTTTTTTTGTTGGTCCCCCAACAGACATTCAGCTGACTATAAGTAACTTGGCGACTACAAGTAAACTTATTTTCCTAACCCAAAGTCTAACACCTAACCAAATAACCTAACAGTCTACTGACAGTCTACTATAATATACTAATACTCTAATGACAGTTAGTTGACATGTAGTTGAAAAGTTACTTATAATTAGTAGAACATCAAAATAAAGTGTAACCCCAAACTTTTTCACTAGGGCACAACCAGACTCATTTCCATATGTGTTTTGAATGATCTGAACCATTATTTCCACAATTTGTCATACAATTTATGAAGTAGGCATCCTATTCAGAAGTAGTATGGGAAGTTTGGCATATTTTGATATGAATTCAACCTCAATAATCACACAAATATAACAGGCATGTGCGTTATAGCTCGCTGACACATCACAAATGGTGAATCTTTATAGAACATTTTTTTAGACCTTTTTTTCCAAAACAAACGTTATCAATGTTATGTTATCTTTTGAACTGTTGGCATGAAAACAAACTGTTCTTCTATTCTTTCATGATAATGAACATGAAAATGTTCATCAATATTTCAAAATAAGGGTCTCAGTACGCCTTTGGAATTTGAAAATATTCTTGTTGCAAATTGATAGATTACAGCTCTATTTTGAAAAAATATGAAATCCACAAATTGTAAGCTTTCAAATGAAATATAGTTTGTCAATATTAGTTTAGGTTTAGTATAGGATATTACTGTTTTAAATATGTAATAGCTATGCAACTTAAGGGGCCTAAAGAAGGCAGCATTATTATGTATGTCAGAGCATGTCTGTGGATTATTGAACACAAAAGAAGATATTAAAGGGTTAGTTCACCCCAAAATAAAAATTAAGTCATTAATTACTCACCCCCATGCTGTACCAACCCCTTAAGACCTTCGTTCATCTTCGGAACACAAATAAAGATATTTTTGATTGAATCTGAGAGCTGGATCAGTCCTACATAGGATGCCTAAGGGACTGGCTCTTGACGGCCCATAAAGTCATTAAAGAAAAGGTTTAAAGGAACACTCCGACTTTTTGGGACTTTAGCCTATTCACCTTACCCCCCAGAGTTAGATAAGTCCATACATACCTTTTTCATCTCCGTGCGTGCTATAAGTCTGTTTGACGCACCCACCGCTAGCCTAGCTTAGCACAAAGACTGGATGTGAATGGTTGCAGCTTTCATACTAATCCAAATGAGTGACAAAATAACGCAAACGTTTTCCTATTTACATGTTGTGGTTTGTATAGTCACAGAGTGTGCAAATATCAAGGCCATATGAGACACAGACATCTTTTGACCGTATAAATACTATATTTTCTGAAGGGGAAGCACTGCTACTTGGGCAGAGTGATAACAATCACCTGAGACGCACCGTGACGAGGAGCAGAGAGTTCGCTTCGCTCAGCGTTGGAATAAAGAGTCAGCAATTACTAACGTTAGATAGAAAAGCATAGTTTATCATGGGTGTTTGTTTGCTTTATTGTATGAGCTGTGACAATAAACAGGGGAGACCAGGTAATACAGTACCATGTTTCATTGATTTCCAACCAAAAACGCACCCAAATTTATAAATATCACATGAATAAATAATTATTATTACAGGAATCAATATATTTTAAATGCAATTTATTAGCTGAACCAAATGTATTCAACAGTAGCCTAATATACAGTATTGCATTACTATAGGATATAATAAGGGGAAAGTAATAGCACAAATTGTTTTTGCACAATGAACTCACAGCCTATCGTACCCTTTTGCACGCTCAAGTTCGTTATTTCCATGGTTATTTCAAATTTAGGCTACTAGGCGCGCCACTCGCAGGATGCAAGTTCAACGCGCGCAACGCGCTCGTTTTTTTTCCCCAAGCGCGTCCGCACCGCATCTAGATAAAAACATATTCATACCCTAATCATATAATAGTGTCACTAACGTTACATTAGATCTGGCTAAAGGCACTGTTACAGTAGGTCATCTAAAAACATAACGGAACACTTACCTCAGCCGCAGGTCCACTTGTCCTGTCTGTGCTATCGATGGTATAGCCGTATCCTTCAGCACATTATGGTCCGTGTGGCAAATTCCATTTTTTCAAAATAGTCGTCCTCATTGAAATGTACCGAGCAAACATAATGTCCCTTGATAATCTTAGGTGTGTTTGGATAAATATCCAGAGTAAGTTAGCCATTTCTTCATCCAGTCAGCGTTTTTAGTTGGAATTCTGTGAAACATGGTATTACCTCCCCTGTTTACAGTCGCAGCTATTTACAATAGAGCGAAAACCCATGACTCTAAACTACGCTTTTACTATGTATAAATTGCTGACTCTATTAGCCAAACACCGAGCGAACTCTCCGCTCCTCACCACGGCGTGTCTCCGGTGATGCGGTTATTACGCCGTCAAAGTAGCAGTGCTTCGCCTTCAGAGAATAGTTCCCAGGTTTTATACGGTTAAAAGATGTCTGTGTCTCATTTGACTTTGTTATTTGTACATTATGTGACTATACAAATCACAACATGTAAATAGGAAAACGTTTGCGTTATTTTGCCACTCATTTGGATTAGTATGAAAGCTGCAACCAGTCACATCGAGTCTTTGTGCTAAGCTAGGCTAGCGGTGGGTGCGTCAAACAGACTTATAGCACGCACGGAGATGAAAAAGGTATGTATGGACTTATCTAACTCTGGGGGGTAAGGTGAATAGGCTAAAGTCCCAAAAAGTCGGAGTGTTCCTTTAAATATTCCATGTGCCTACAGCGGCTCAATTATAAGTTTATCAAGCAACGAGACTACTTTTTGTGCGAAAAAACATAAATAACGACTTAATTCGACTATTATATTACTTCCTTGTGGGTGCATGCGCGAGAACTGAGACGAGGACGTTCTTCTCCTTAGTCTACTTTTTGTTACCGGCTGCTCCGCTTAGGAGTTTTACCGCCCCCTACCGTATAAGATGATGTGCCTGTATAGCTGGAAGCGCAAAACTTTCTGTTTACAAGCAGAGGAAGATGCGGCTGTACATACGCTTTTCAATTAGCGTATTTTCCGCACTATAAGGTGCACTTAAAAGCCTTTAATCTTCTAAAAAAAAACGACAGTGTTCCTTATAATCCGGAGCGCCTAATATATGGATCATCATTTTATACGGTAGGTGGCGGTAAAACTCCTAAGCGGAGCAGCCGGTAACAAAAAGTAGTCGAAGGAGAAGAACGTCCTCGTCTCAGTTCTCGCGCATGCGCCCATAAGGAAGTAATGGAATAGTCGAATAAAGTCGTTATTTATGTTTTTTTCGCACAAAAAGTAGTCTCGTCGCTTGATAGACTTATAATTGAGCCGCTGTAGGCACATGGAATATTTAAACCTTTTCTTTAATGACTTTATGGGCCGTCAAGAGCCAGTCCCTTAGGCATCCTATGTAGGACTGATCCAGCTCTCAGATTCAATCAAAAATATCTTTATTTGTGTTCCGAAGATGAACGAAGGTCTTACGGGGTTGGGGGTGAGTATGAGGGTGAGTAATTAATGACTTAATTTTTCATTTTGGGGTGAACTAACCCTTTAAGTTATTATTGATGACAGAATTGTTATTTTTGGGTGAACTATCATTTTAAGCTAAGATATAGGCAGACGCAACGTTTTGACAGCTTAAAAAAAAAATCCAATATTCATAGAAAGGTCAACTATCTCACCGAATACAACTTAATGGCTACCGTCCATGCACAAAGTGCAATATGCAGAATCCCAACAATTACAATCACGACGTTTGTATTACATTCCAAAGAGCGGCCGCTATCAGCACCAGTGGAAAATAATAAATGGTAACCGTAACAGCTGGCCCGGATCGGCACGGAAAGGAGACGGTAGAAAAGCAGTTTTTTTCTGCATATATTTGATATTTTTCACTATAAACAAACATACTTTCTTTGCAGTATAATAGTGTAATAGTGTTAAAATTAGCTTCCTAAGCTGCTTTGCCTTCGTCATTTTTGTGATGTCCCGGGGCATCACCATAATGACCTCGTCCACATTAGCTGCTGACGGGGTGAAACTACTTTAATGTGGGGTTACAGAGTTCCACTGGCAGACTCCACTGCGTGGGAGCTCTGAAAGCCACGGTCTCCACCTCAAGATTCACCATCTCACATTCCTCAAACCAGACCAGACCAGATCACACCAGATCTGGGCCAAAGCATGGTCGACCAAAACCCAACCACCAACCTCTGCTCCTTACCATTCAGAGCACTTCAAACATGCAGATGTGTGTCACACACAGCCGTGCCAGTTTATCCCTTGTTCGCGTTTCTCGTTTCCTCTCTCCCACTGTCTCCCACTACCCGAGCCGAGCATGTGATTTTCTCAGTTTCGTTAGCGGATGGCTTTGATGAAACAAACTCATCACTTCACATGCCAGACTTGTTTGGGGTTTCTGCAGTAACTCTGCAGATGATTTACCGATTTTGGATGCCTCAAATGCATCTATGTCGCTCGCATCTGTGTACGGTTGACCGTGCATTTATATTTTTGTTCATGTGTTTATGCATGGTTCTGTTTGTGTGATGTGCGTGTTGTCATGCAGTTGCGTGCCACAGTTCTGACACACAGCTCAAAATGCATATGTATATGCATGGTTGTATGTGTCTTCATATGGGGTTTGGTGTTTGTCTGTATGTGTGTGTGTGTGTGTATTAGACCTGTTGATTTCCTGTGGTGCAGACAGAGGTTTGAATGTGCCAGACAAATAGAAGAGCTCAGAGCTTGGGACAGGATGTAGAGATGTTGTTCTCACTGAACGTAGACACATTTACATACTGTAGACTGTGTGCGTGCATGTAATACAGCTAATGTACTACAGCCCCAAAACATACTTGCAAACTTAAGTCACACTTAGAAATGTTTGAATGTCAATTGCAAAAAATACAAAACCACATCAAGTAGTGGGTATTTTTAAGAAAGATAGCGTGCGTTATAAGCAACATTTTCACGAAACAATGTAGTTTGTCGTGCAAGTAGTTTTGGAGTCAGTGTACACACATAACCAATCAATGTGACCAATGAATGAATCGTTACCTTTGAGAGTTAATGTTGCATGCATGCAAGCTCTCTGTCGGATGGATGTGATCTGTCTGCAGTCCTGATAAAATCATACCATCACATGGAGAAATTAGATAATGCATGCTAACCAACAGCACAGTGGGTGTTTAGAGGCAAAAAAAAATATTACAATTTTGATTTAAAAATAATTATAATTAAAAGACATGTGTTTGTCTTCTTCAAAAAGCAAGGAACAAAACCGTATTGCACTATTACGGAGTAAAGTTAAGTCTCTGTTAAACTGCCCTTACAGAATTCAGGTCAATATAAAGTAAAAACCTTAATATTATCCTATTAATCCTATTAATTTCCTGATTTCTCAGCCTCTGGGGATGTCCCCATTAATCTCAAACGCCCCTGGTAAGCACTAGATATGAAGTCTGAAACCAGTAACGATACCCTCATGTCACGATTCGATATATCACGATATGATATTATTGCGATACCACAAGACATATGATAAAGGTTAACAAAAAATGTATTGTTGATTTAAAATGCTAAATTTGATATTACATTGTGGGTGTAAATGAATAGGCTTAGTGATGGAAACCCAAACACAGGACAATAGTAGTGACACCAAAATAAAAATATTCATGATTCTTGATCCTGAAAAAAATTATTATTTTAGATGAATATACTTGCACTCTGCCATATATTTAAAATAATATAGGCCACTTTTTACTGGTAACATACAACATTCGGCATTATCAGGACCCAAAAATATTCCCCCATTGCATTATTATACATCATATTCAACATTATATACAGTAGTTTAAAGAGCAACTCTAGCCATTTCTTCGCTGATTTTCACTTTTGTTGTCGCTTGTTTTCTCATAGAGCTCCCTCTACTGCTGTGGGGTGTATATTTCACAACACTGTCGTAAAAAAAACTCACTTGTGGCTCCCTCCTCCCCCTTTCTACCGCTGCGCATGTGCAATTTTATTATCGGAGCCGGACAACTTTATCATGTGGAGCATATCTACCGAGTGGGTATACATCATACACGGGATCATATGTGTCAAATTGCCATAAAGCAGTTTGTGTTTCTCGCTCGTTCTCGCTCGTTCACGCTTCTCACAAGATTTTATATTTCCAACTTACCGTGACGTTAGTCCCCATGGTGCAACGATGGTTTTCCACCTGGGACGCTGGGGGCAGTGGGGAAAGTCACCATTTTTACCAGAACAGGTTATTAAACCATCCAAATGATTTTATTATCATGTATCATGTTTTATTTAGCTTTTTTGGGATTAAAAATTATCCAAAATACATATTTGAGAAAATACATAACCAGCCAGTGTTCAAAACTCTCTGCTTGCCTTAGCTCGATTCAAAGCTGTGAGCTTGTAATAATGTTTTTTACTCCAGTGGTACTGGTGGATTTCCGCAGGAGATTCGAGCATGTCTTTGAGTCAATAAGTCACATCTGTACACACACACATCTGTACACATAAAGAAGAGTCTCAGCTAGTAGGATATATTGTGTGCGAGGATGTTGGAGGTGGAGATTTATAGCCTTTTCTCACAGCACTTGATATAATTAAACGTGTTAATTTGATGGCGGATCCAGAAAGGTTCAACTACAGATTCACCCGCTGTAAAATGCAAGACTTCGGAGCTGCTACAGAAAAAAAAGAGACTGCAACCTTTACGCTGCCTTCACACTGGCAGTTTAAAACAGCTCTGTAATATGCAATACGTTCCCAACGGACGTCGTACTACACAGTGAAAAGCGTCGGACGCGGGTAGAACAAAAATGGCGGAGAGATTAAAGTTTGATTCTGTCAGTTCTGTATGATCTCTCTGATTAGGGTTATGCTGCGTGAGGAAAGTTGCTCAGGACGTTGACATGTCAGGTCGGCTAAAAAAATGTGATATAGTGGTCAATAGTTCAATGTCTACCTTCTAATTGCCCTTATAAACGTTAGAAAGTCATGAAAATAAAAAATGACATGACAACTTATCGTTATAAAAATCGTTATTTATTATATTAAAAGTTAATAATTCAGGTTTGTTTATCAGTACCATAGCAACGCTCAACTTTCGCTGGAATTGTCGGATAGGAACCGTCCGTAGCTTTTCGCAGGAGTTCAAATTTTTGAACGCATCCGGATGACCAACGGACATGATTTTCTTCGCACCGCACTCGGTCGGACCCGTTTCGGACCCATTCGCATGCGGTCTGCGAATCTCCATAGGAAATGAATGACTTCCGGTCGTTTCGCAGCCGCATCGGAGCTGATTTCAACTGCCAGTGTGAAGGCGGCTTTACAGTCTTTAGCCCTATTTGCACGGGATTAGTATTACCTGGGGACCATGTGTGAAATTGAAATTACCCACCCACATCTGAATTCCGTGTGGCGCATTCGCACGGGATAAGCAAAGCCTGTGATTTTACTCGAATTTACTGACTTATCTCCCGGATATGATGTCATTAGGCTATAGCTTTGAAATGTCTTGTCGTTATTATGTCTAGCTGTATATAATAAACAGAAGAATTGTCCTTACCGTATGCTGCTAAACATGTCATTCATCTCCATCTAATCGTTCTTTTTGTTTTTGCTCTTCTGATGGTATAGCTTTCTCTTTCTGAAAATTGTATAGTTGTACAAGCGATATGACCCCGCACCCAAAATACTATCAAAACACTCCAACTCAGCCTCTATTCTCCGCGCAAGATGGATAAAAAGGCGCAGATGAAACAAAAACCTTGAAAAAATGATATACGATCCGGCCAAATCACAGAGATGTCGATTCGCACGGGACTAATATCATCACAGGACCTCGGTGTTCGGCGAAATATAGTAGGTAATTTGCGGGGGAATTTTTACTTTACAAATTACAGACATGGCCGATTCGCACGGGATCAAGATCACAGACAAACTCAGCAATTATTACAAATTACTACAGGTCACCAGATAATACTAATCCCGTGCGAATAGGGCTTATGACTGCAATCAGCATGCCAAAACAAGGATACATATCGAATGGACATTACATTTAGTCACGCAATGCTGTCGTTGTTAACATTAACAATTTGAGAACAAAGTGTAATTTGCACGGTTTTGCGTGATGATTGTTGGATCGTGAAGCGATTGTTAGATTTAATCAGCGCGATTTACTGCAATGTCAGAACCAGAACAAAAGTGGATGTTACTTGTTCAGATGACTTTTTCTGGTGAAAATTCTTATGTTGGTCATACATCCAAAAAGAACAATCTGTGATTGTGAATGCCGGTATCCACGCCGGCGCGGTGACTGACAGCCACACACTCTCCTCAAACATTGTGTTCATCCATGCTGTGCCGTGTCGAGGTACAACTCACTTAAAGTGGATAATTCTGTGAATGACTGCAATTGCAGACTTCAAACAGAGATGGCGACAAAGAGGAAAAACTGCAGACTGCAGCTTTAAGTTGAAATAGTTGCAAAGTTTCCCTTTAATGTACTGTAGTACCGACACTAACAGCCCATTCTCACACCCAAGGCGTCACTTAACTGACGCCTTGGGAAGCATTTGGACATGCTTCAATATCTGACGCTTTAGGCGCCCTTTAGCGTCAGTAAGATGACGCCCTAGGATCGCGTGTACCCTACCCCCACCCCACACCTAAACCTAACCGCGTCCTCTAACAGACGCTTTCCTTTAGCGTCAGTTAGATGACGCCGTAGGATTGCGTCATGTAAGGGACGCTAAAGGGCGCCTAAAACGTCAAATATTGAAGCATGGTCAAAGGTGACGCCTTGGGGTGAGAATGCGTTGACACTAAACTCTTTGAACTTGAATTTTTTTTCTCACAGTATTTTTTACTACTACTAGTATATTGTCACTATCCATCCACGATTGTTGCATTTTTGTATTGAGATATACAGTATTGTGACACGATATATTGTTACACCCCTATGCATTTACGTTTAATTTGATTAATTTGAGGGACAAGTTGAATAAAAAAAAATGCATTTATTTGCAAATCCATGCATCTAGTTTTTTACACCCCCACAAATACACACTTTCAAGTTCTGTGGAACTTCAGCAGTTTTTGGGTGATTATCAGAATGCCATGAGTCACCGCAGCCAGAGTGCATTCTGGGTAGGGATGTGACCGCAGGGTTGAGAAATGAGTGTTCCATGGTAAAGTGGCTGTGTGTGTGAAGTGTGAGTGTTTGTGTTCCATGTTAGAACGGCTCTTTTGTGTGTGTGTGTGTGTTCCATGGTTAGTTGTGCGGTTGGTATGACCTGCTTTCAGTTGGACCCATCACTCATTTGGTTCAGAGAAATCCTGTGAATCAGAGAGTGTGTTTCATGTGAGAGAGTAAAAGAGATTTATTTCAATCTCTTGCCTCCAGTTTGTCCTCGCCTGACATCTAGAATTTACCATTTTTTGAGCTTGTGTGTGTATGCATGTTGCTAAACAGGTCTGTTTAATGTTTTTACATGTGTATGTATGTTTTTTCTTGTGTCTGTGGATATATAATTTTTTGATCATCACATCCACTGATGTATTTCTCTGTGCTATAGTGTGGTGGTGATGCAAACCTTTTATTCTGAAGATATCATCACACTTTTAATTAAAGTCTCATTCTCTATTTTTCTTTTCTCTCTGTTTGACTTGTCAAGACCACACAGCCATTTCCCACGCTTTCCTTTGTTACTTTGCACATTGATGTGAACATGCTGTGTGAAATACTCACACACAACTGCACATCATAAGCACAAAAAACACATGGTCCTAAATCTGAAATGGACACACTCTAAATGAAACCATGTCTGTTGTGGGGCTATTACAACAAAATTACAAAATCAATTGATCTATGAAAAATCATTTGAGAGAACCGTGACCACCATGTTCTTCCGTTCAAATCTGTCCAAATAAAGGAATTTTAAGCGAATGCAGAAATCTATTTTTAATTGTGTTTTTATACACAACGGTGAGCTTTGCATATTCTGTTTCCAAATAGAATTTTTGAAATTCCCTCAAAGTGTAATAAATATATATTGTATAAAATAAAAAATATAATATAATGCAAATCGATTATTATTATTATTATTAATACTAATACATGTTATTATTATTATTAGACTTGTATAATATTTATATACACACACACATTAACCACATAAAAGTATTATTATTAGGGCTGTCAAACGATTCATCGCGATTAATCGCATCCAAAATAAAAGTGTGTGTTTACATAATATATGTGGGTCCACTGTGTATAATTATTTTGTATACTTATAAACACACACACATGCATGTATATTTAAGAAAAAAATATTATTTATATATAAAATAATTCTATTCTGCATTACAGTCATATATAAATTATGTAAATTATATTAATATAAATTATATATAAATATATACAAGCATATGTGTATTTATTTATATACATATAATAATAATTATACATAGTGCACCCACATATATTATGTAAACACAAACTTTTATTTTGGATGCGATTAATCGCGATTAATCGTTTGACAGCCCTAATTATTATTAATAATAGACTTCTATAATATTTATACACACACACATTAACTACATAAAAGTATTATTATTATTACTGGTGACGTTTAGACAAAATTACACAATTAAATCATTAATTAAAATGTGTTGTACAGTTTGTTCAATTCATTTCATAATTGCTGCATCCATACTCTTTTGTTTTGTTTTGTTTTGTTTTAGAACATCAGTAAAATAATCACGCAGAAAGATCTGAAACAAACGTTTGATCCAAAGAGCAGATAGTCAGAGCTCGTTCTGTCTCACGGTGGGGCAGGTGTTTGCAGGGTTTGTGGTTGTAGTTCAAGCTCTACTGCACACAAATGAAGGAATTGACTATGAGGACACATGCAGAGCACACACCATGCTGAATTCTGCATCATTTGTGTCACACACGAAGCTTTCGTGACAATAGTCTCAGGTCTGGTTTCCGCCACTGCGATATGTGTCTAAGCGTGGGTGTGTGGAAACATCTCTCTCTCTCTCTCTTTCTCTCATCTGTCTGTCCTTACACAGTAATTTAACTTTCCATATACAATTTGAAAGTCAGATTGTTTGTGTCATCCTCTCATTGCTTGTTTCACAGTGTTATGATGAAACTGTCCAGGTATATTATTCCATATTAATCAAAAGATTTAGAAGTGTAACTAAGATCTAAAAATAACTTTTCACCATATTAACCAGATTTTTAAAAAAATTCTTACAGAATATAAAATCATATTTTCCATTATTTAAGTGCAGTATATATATATACAATTAAATTATTTTGCCATTTTATTTTTAACAAACATTGCAGGAGTGACACAAAGCATCATTTATGAGATGAGCTGGTTCTGCTGGAACATGCTAAACATATGGATTTCTCCATAATGTTGCCAAAATAACATATATATATAAGGCCTTTCGAACGTTTAATCGCGATTAATCGCATCCAAAATAAAAGTTTGTGTTTACATAATATATGTATATTTATAATATATTTGTATATATATAAATACACACACATGCATGTATATTTAAGAAAATATAAAATAAATTTTGGATGCGATTAATCGTTTGACAGCCCTAATATATATATAAATCTACACAGCCAAATACGGTCAGTGTGAACGCCCCTTCATCAGTCAGTGAGGGGTTTTTTTAATGCAAAAAAATATATGTATACTGAATGAGAAAAACGGTACTTGGCACAAGGTGAATTTTCGCATTTGGTATGTGGGGGTTCACGGGGAAGCATTGTTTTGTTTGATCATTGTGGCGTGTCGTCTTCATAGTGTAGTAGCGGAGAGATTTATAGGGTTGCAAAATAGAGAGGTTTGTTTATCAGTACGAGAGGTTTGCAGTAGGAGGTTAAAAGGGCCAAACGCTCCTGTGGGCTCTGTGATTGGGGCCACAGCAGAGGTTTGTGGGCAAAGACTCTGCATTATAAAGCTCAGGAAATCAGACCAAATCAAGTGCATTCAACACACACACACACACACACACACACTGCCAAAACAGAAGCACTTAGAGAACCGTGCAGCTGAACTGGTTTTAATCCGGATTCACGGTTCATTGCTCAAGTGTGTTGTCTGAGATATCGAAACGCGACTCTGGTCAACACTGAAGTGGGATGTAGAAAGCATCTTTAAATGCATCTCAAACTCAATAATTTTGATGAAGCAAAAAATTCAAGCTTTTTATTCCAATGCCTATTTTAAGATGTTTGGTGAAAGTTACTTTTACAAGTTATAAATTAAATTAACTCGGCTAACTATGTTAAATAGTTCGTATTTATATAAAATTACTACTTTTCTCTCCAATGTAGTGTAGGTTACAGTCCCCCTGCGGTGAAAATCAAGCTTTGAATGTTGTTTATATGTCTGTGGTGGTGTTTTTAATATGCTTTAAGACAAACCATGTGAAAATTCATGTCAATTCATTTTTCTCTTTAAAATTGCAGTAAAAGACAGTCTCAAAAATGTGGTTACAAATAGCTGGTGTTTCTGACATCACTATACAGTAACTGCCTTGTAACCAATCAGATCAACATGTCTCTTAGCTGAGTGGAGGGGGGGCTAATTTGCATATTCATATGACCTCGCATACTAAATGAGGCAAGTGAGTAAAGTTACATTCAAGCTATTTTAAGGCATGACGATTTCCAAGGAAAAAACTTTTAAATATGTAATTTTGATGAGTTGAGTTTTAAGGGATAACATTTTAGACCACAGGGGGACTTAAAGTAGGGTTATGCTTGGCTTGCAAGTGGCAAATTTTGTATTCAGTTTTTGATATGGAGACGTTTGTCACTTGACATAGTGGTTGGCATTCAATGACTATACTACTTTATAGATTAAATGATGATTACTGCATTCAAAAACAGATAGATGGGATACAAGATGGTAAACATATGCCACATGGTCTGTGAAAACAGACAGGTATAGAAACGAAACGAAAATTATTAAATATAATACAATTGAATATATAAATATTTAATGTTTAAACATAAACATTTTTTTTCAAAATATAACCAGTGCCTAACATTGTTTCACTCAGACATCAGCTTTTGTCAGAGGTCATAAATCTTGATCTATGTCCGTTCTAAATGTCAATTAACTTCGCCGTCATGTTAATATGCATTAAATCTACACTCTGCATAATGTAAAATTAAATTAACTTTTAAAGTAACTTATATATGACCAAATTACCAGTCAAATTTTCATACAAATAAAGTAATTCTCATGATGAAAGAAGAAAACTCTGTTCCAAAACAGCTAACTAACGTGATTTCGACTTATAAGTTGTTTTTGCTTGTTGTTGTTTTTCTTATTTGGTAATAAAAGCAATTTTTAAGCGCAATAGATACACACTGATGCATTATGGATGAGCAAACTCACTTTGACCTTGATCAGAGACTCATTCAAAGTAAAATATCTTTATGTCAGTAACAGCATCAACTTCCAAATCTTCATCATTGTAGACTAAAACTTTATCAATGGACAGTATATTGACTCTGAACATGTCAGATTCATTGGCAGCACACAAGAGGGTCTGCATGATGTCTGACAGATGCCGTTTAAATAATCTGTGGCTTAAGCGAGAACTGGAAAGCAACATCTTTTTTTGTGAAGAAAACAACTTTTGTTATGTGACCACAACATTCCTGTAGCTTAACAAATAGAATAGTGGATGGTGCAAGCAATAGCAAGACCATACTGTAGGTTCGATGAACTGATAAAATGCATATCTTCAATTTAATGACAGTTACTTTGGAAAATAGGGTCTGCTAAATGCATATTAAGGCGTGATTAAGGGGAAAAAATAATGCATGGCCTTCCAGAGCTTCCATTCTAACATGCATACATATTTCACACATACTTTACAAAGAGAAGAATTTCACCTGTATTTCATTGAAATGTGGGCGTCATGAGAATTTGAAGGCCACCGTGACATCTAAAACCACCGGAACCACTCTGACTCACACACGGTCTTCAGTAGTGCTTGAATAAAAGCGCAGGCGAGGTGAGCTGAAGCAGTTTGGAAATAATCTTTGGAAGACAGTAGTGCTGAATGCTGCAGGGTTCAAGAGGCATCTGAGTAATAGCAACCTCTATCTCCAACTTCAAAAGACAACTAAAAAATCATTTCATATTAACCTATATCTAATATAGAACTGTTTTCTCATGGATTACTGGGGTGTATGTGTGTATGATTGTATGTGTATGTATTGTTGTGTTCTGGTGCTCTTTGCGTGCATTTACTGTACTCACCATCTGGTTACAGGTGGTAACTGTGTATACCTTGTCTATCACTACTCTTTCATAAATCATGGGCCCCTGCACATTTAAGCTTTTTAGCTTCTTTGGGAGATACCCAATTGATTATGTACCCCTAACTGTATAATTGTAATGTTTGAAGTAGTATTGTGAATAAACTCAAACTCAAATATAAAGAAATATTGTATATGCACCTTAATGCACAGTGTAAGCCATTTAAGCAAAATAAGGTATACGACAAACTACATGGTGTAACACATTGAGAACCCACAACCCAACTGGTGACTGTTACTGACAAGATTGTATAAACCTGGCATCTCGCTGTATCTGTGTAGTCGGACAAGAGCTTGCATGTACATCACCCAGAAATGAATGGTGTATAAGCACTGAACTTTTGTTTTTATTATAATAATACACTCCCATAAAGGATTATTAGGAACACCATACTAATACTGTGTTTGACCCCCTTTCGCCTTCAGAACTGCCTTAATTCTATGTGGCATTGATTCAACAAGGTGCTGAAAGCATCCTTTAGAAATGTTGGCCCATATTGATAGGATAGCATCTTGCAGTTGATGGAGATTTGTGGGATGCACATCCAGGGCACGAAGCTCCCGTTCCACCACATCCCAAAGATGCTCTATTGGGTTGAGCAACTTTCCAACAGTTGTGCGTGCCTTAAGATTGTGAAATACTCGGACCGGCCCGTCTAGCATTAACAACCATGCCACGCTCAAAATTGCTTAAATCACCTTTCTTTCCCATTCTGACATTCAGTTTGGAGTTCAGGAGATTGTCTTGACCAGGACCACACCCCTAAATGCATTGAAGCAACTGCCATGTGATTGGCTTTTTAGATAATTGCATTAGGTGTTCCTGATAATCCTTTAAGTGAGTGTATTTCATTTTACTGAATGTATACTTTTATTTTTAGAATTATTTTTTTTTAATTTATAGAATAATATCAACATAAACCTCTAAAATAGAGAAAGCCAGACAACTACCTATTAGTCTTTGTAACAAGCTTAACTATCAAGACTTCCTTGATTGACCAATATCACCCGAAAGACCATGATTCCACTCTTTTTGTGATGTTACACCATCTAAACCAGCACGAAACCACCCTCAACCGGTTTTTGTTTTTCTGTACACAGTCAAAACTTCCACCGATAAACAACTCATTGATGTATTGCAGAATGGAATCTACTAATCATGGAAAATGATCTCAGCACTATTTGATGCTAATGTGATAGATGTAAGTGTAGGTTTAGTGGACAAACGTTATGACAAGTCCAGTGACTCATGGAAACTTTATACCTAAATTCAGTAGTGCTCACACCAATCAATTCACATTTATTCTGTATAAACAGTCAAAAGAGAGTCATGCTTAAATTTGGCTTTCCAATATGCAAAAAAAAAAAAAAAAATGTAATTCCACAAAATTGTGATAAACCCACACACAAATATACAGATCATAATACTAGTCAAAGGTATAATGATCAACTAAGCTTGCATCCAACATCTTAATCTGATTATGCATGGTCAAGACTTCGATGTCAAGTTATAAATGGCCACAGTGGCCAAAAATAAAATGTAAACATCTACCATAAATTGCATACATTTTATTTTATGCTTAGGAAAAGTTTAATGATTTTATGCTCAGGAGCCAATAATTTGCTATGCACAACTAATTTCAATTGACACAAACCATGTGTCTCTGTGGTGTGATAATAAATAGTAAACACGCAATGAGGCACCTGATGCCTTGCCTTGATGCCAGCGTGATCTGGACGAAATCGATAGGGTCTTTATCTGATCTCAGTCACGCTTCCTGTTTTTAAATGTGCAGACAGATTTCACAGATGATTCTGCAAAAAATAAGAAGCAAAACAATACACATTTTATAAAATGCTCAGACAGCGTGTGTGAGCTTGTGGCCTGTGACTGCCGCAGCAGAAGTGAGAAACAGTTTACCGTTGCAATAGTGCTGCTTCCGGTCTGAATGGGGGAAACTAAAAGCGTCTGGCTGCCTGGCTGTCACGCAAAGGCCCGGCAAATCATCACAGCACTGTTGGGCCCTCAGACACAGAAACAGGAAGTGAGCAGGCGACAGAGGAAGTTGTTGGTTTTTTGATGGCCATTGCCGTGGTTTTCAGACTTCTCTCACAATACAGTCAGATGTTTGGCGTGGGAAAGGACAAGACTGTCCTATTGATCCTTGGAGAAGCGTGTTTTTTTTAATGACAACAGAGAACAAGCAGACTTCATCAGCATTTCCTGCCCTCTCCAGCATAATATATAATATGATTCATCGAACATGATGATTTAAAGAGACATTATGCAAACATTATGCACACTGTGTATATATTCACAGACATTATAGCCTTGTAAGGCCCTGTTGAAATATTTTAAACTCAAAGTCTTCTGTCATTATTTACTCTTGTATTACCTTCCATTATAACCCTCATGTTTTTCATATTTTTTTTCTTTTATAAAACAGCTGAATATGAAATGAGAGTGAAGGTTAAAGGGATAGTTCACTTTGAAATTAATTTTTGACATGTTTTAGCTTACCTCAAGGGCATCCAAGATGTAGGGGTCTTTGTTTCCGCAGTAGTATCAATTTTGATATTTTTAGATCAAACCGTTCGTGTCTGTCAGTCATATAATGGAGGTCTATGGTCACCACCTCAAAGAGCATGCACAGAGAAGTCCAAATTAAACATGATTTAATGACTCGTACATGTAAGTACACATTGATGGCCTACGACACGAAACGAGCGGTTTGTGTGAGAAAACAACAGTATTTATATCGTTTTTACCTCTTGTAATCACAGTCACGTCCAAGTGATCTGAGGGCGAGGACGCTTCTATCTGCGCAAGTGCGCCGGAAAGCCCCGGAAGTGATCTCTCACGTGTGTATGTCACTCATTGTTTACAATGAGATTTCAGAAGTGTTACCCTTCACTGTGAAGATCTTAACATATTTAGATATACAGGAAATTGCAAAGGAAGACAATTTCGATATATCAACAGACAACGTCGCAACCGCGCAAGAGATCACATCCGGGGCTTTCCGGCGCGCTTGTGCAGATTGGTAAAAAACATATAAAAAACGACATAAATACTGTTCGTTTTCTCACACAAACCGCTCGTTTCATGTCTTAGGCCATCAATGTGTACTTACATTTACAAGTCATTAAATCATGTTTAATTTGGACTTCTCTGTGCATGCTCTTTGAGGTGGTGACCATAGACCTCCATTAAATGACTGACAGACAAGAACGGTTTGACCTAAAAATATCAAAATACTGTGGAAACAAAGACACCTACATCTTGGATGCCCTTGAGGTAAGCTAAAACATATCACAAATTCATTTCAAAGTGAACTATCCCTTTTAAGAGCAGGACTCTCATAATCACTGATCTATCACATGTTTTTAAGGCCAGTTACTATATTAATAATAAAAGAAGTGAATACAATCTTAAAACTCATGGAGATTTTTTTTAGTGAATATAATTATTCTAGTTATTCTCTGCTGTAAAACATTTATTTGCCTTGATATTGCTCTTGTGTAGAGCTTTAGTGGAGTAGGCCCATTCACAGAGCGTGCCACGACGCATGTGAGAGAACTGAGAAGATGACGCAGATGGGTCGTGTTTAAAATGGTTCTAAAGTGTGCATTTCCGGAATGTCCGAATCATCAAGAAAACGTAAAAGTGCCTTACCAATGCCGCAAAATGAACGGTTTACCTTTCCCACTTTCCCATGAAATGATCATGAGCGTCAAATTCTCAGTTCTCGCACATGAGAGCATGCAAAAGCGATACAGAATCAAACTGTGTGATGCTATTATAAATACAGTAGGTGAATGTCATCTGAAGAAACCAGAACTCCCACCACAGAGCAGTCACCTTCCTGCCATGCGATACCACACCTCACATCGACAGGACAGGTCGTGACAGGGCTAAACATTGAAGTATTAGTTATGACTCAAGTCTATAAGAAACTAAGACAGAATCGAACCATAAGCACAAAACTAAAATGAATGACATGTTAGGCCAGCTGGTCTATGGAGTAAGTCATTTCAGTCTGAGTTTCTGTTGTGGCCAAAACACTGAAGCGCTGACTTGTGCTGGAAAATCCTGAGAATTTCCAAGTCTACTTCCTTGTACTATTCTCAAGGAACTGATAATGCTGAGATGGTGTGGTGTTTTCCTATTCAGGTGCTTTTAGAGCACCTTTATACATCTAATTGAGTAGAAAAAGTCTTCTGAAGACAATCAATAGTTATTCAACTGAATAAAAGTATTAATTTCTTTTCTTTTTTTTTAAATCGGAATGACACCATCCATTTGAAAAGTGGTTACAGACATGAAAAACTTTTCCCATTCTCAAAACACGTCGTTCCCGGTTCAAAATCCTTAATGTAAAACTTAGCACTCGAACTGCAATGACATCTGAGCACTAATGTTGAGGTGAAGAAAGAGAAGAGTTTTAACACCAGATCTGAGGTCATAGGTGTTTGCAGACAGACAGTATAGAGAAATAGGTACTGTAATTTCACAAGTGGCAAGATGGTATCAACGATATCACCCACAATAACCGGATCCCAGCATTATGAATCATCAGCTGTTTGCTACACGTTCCAGCAGATGAGAACTGTGGTGACCCTTCGACAGATTCGAGACAGTGGCTGCATTCGGGTTGTCTCTTCGATTTCGATTTCGTTCTCCATATGAGGAAGAAAGAGAGGCCCTTTTCTTCATCTTTGTGATGAGGTTTCAGTGTGTTTACAGAGATGTGGAAAGCCTGCTGTTACTGAGGGTAACTGCCACAAACCAAGGTGAGGCAGGTTCTTGAACACTCAGAGATAAGAGTAACAGGGATTGCATTTGCTAACCATAAAAGACTTACAATATGACATAAAAACAACCACTGAACACAATGAGAAGTAAGTGTAAGAGCTGGTTTGGGCCGCATCCCTTCCCCCGTTAACCTATTCCTTAACTTTGTGGTGGATATTAGATTCAGATGAAATGGCCGCAGATCTCCCACAAGTGGTTCACGGATTGTCTGAATACGCATGGCAGGATCCGATCTGATAGGCTGACTTATAGGAGTCGAGTTCCTCGGGATTTGAATCGGCCCATTGGGACACAAAGTCTGTGTTTGACTCCAATCCAACCCAACCTCAAGAAGCTGCAATAATTTGGTCAAAATCACGAAAAGGAGAAATCATAGGACATAGGTCATGCACGATTGAACAATTTAAACATAAACCTAACCATAAAGTCCAACCCTTTAGCCAAATACAGTGATTCTCAACAAGGGATCCTGACTTTACATGATTTAAAATAAGACCAAACTAAATTTCAATTCACCTCCTCAAAAACTTTTCTTTTTTTCTCTCTTTGTCTAGAAAAAGCTGGATAGCCTACAGTATATGAGCTAATCTTATTTTAAAAGTTTGATTTCAAGACCTGGAAAAGCATGTAAAATAATCAAATCTTCAGGAGAACCTATGTGCCAAGCTCTTTTCTGTATCAAGATCAGAATATTTGTAAAAATCCTTATCCAATAAATCATGAACTGATAATTTATGCAGCCTTTAAATAGTGTTGTGGACAATAAGGGGAATGTGAGTAAAATTGACAGAGGACCACTTCTGTAATAGTAAAAAAGAGTAATGGAAGAAGTTGTATGATTTTTTCCATCTTGTACAAATTATTATGTTGTTAATATGAACGTGTTTGTCCAAACCTGAGAAATGCTTGCTTTTTAGGCAACATACGTTGAAAGGAAGACACGTCTGAAATCATTGTTTGCATAACATCCTGTCTATCAGAGATGTCTTCATCTGGTTGTTGTTAACTGTATCTCATGGCTCTGTGTCTGCAGCTTATTGGAAGAAGAAAAAAAACATCTAATGAAATTAAAAGAAAATAATATCTCCCTTTTTTAGGGGGGGTTGGTTGGTAGAGCTGGGGTTGGGGGGTGCTAGTACTCACCTCTGTGAACAAGAGTCATCAATATTTTGGTTTCCTAGAATTTACAGCTAAAGTCAAAATTATTTTAATCATTAATCATTACTAGCATGGCCTCAAAGCTAACATACCAGTGTAGTTGTTAATTAAAACGATTAAAAATGGTTTTCAGTGATTGAAAATTAGGAATAAAGAAGTGCGGAGCGCTGGAGTACATAATCAAGTTTTATACCTCTAAATCAAACAGACCCTAAATTGAATGAGTAAAGCTTTAAATGTAAATTTTTTTAGAATAATGTAACATTATTGAACTTATTTAATTTAGTTTCCAAGGTGGTAACATTTCATATTTCCTTTTTATGTTTTTAAGTCGAATTACTAAAACTAAAACTGAAATAAAAATAAAGCTAAATGGATTTGAAAATGCTTAACAAATGGATTTTTAATAAGCTTAACAAAATTACTAAACAATTTAAAAATAAAAAAAGCCAATTCAAAATATTAATAATAATATATAAATAGTAAAATAACAAACATGAACTAAATGGTGTGTAATTTTGACTACATAGAAACTAACATCAGAATTAACGTCACGCTAACGCAGAGGTTTGGGTATAAACAGGCTACATATAAATATGAATCGAGGTTTTAATGGCTTTGACCTGCTGATAGTGAGCTCAAGCTGAGGTTTCCAGAGTCTGGGCTCAGTTTCCCGAGTTCGGAGAAACTAATGACAATTGATCTTTATCAAATTTTAAAACAGAGGGAGAGAGAGGGTTATCCTGCCCACGGCCTGACCACTGCGGCCTGGCTGGAGGTAGTCTGCATCGGGCAGAGTTTCATACACTCAATGTATATTAAACCTGAGATGGAATTTCATATACAGATGATGCCTGTCTTCTGTCCTTCCAGCAAAACCAAAAGAAGTGGCTCTACTTTCACATTATGTCTCCCGTTGTTATCTCTCTCACTCTCTCTTTCTCTCTCACACCATCCTTCTGTCCTTTTCCTTCATCTCACGTCTTCTGTCATGTCTCCGGTTTGGTAGTAAAAATATCCTGCTCTGAAATCAGCAGATGATCACTGTATGGTTTATGTTTCAAGACATACACGATATGCAATAAATACTGCTGTATAGTACATTATTTGTACTTGAAGCTGTGACCTGTTTGTTAAATAAAGCTGAACTAAATGTAATGTATTGGAACAAGCAAAGAAATATATATGTATATATATATATATATATATGTATATATATATTATTCAATACTGAAACGCATCTATAAAACAGTTTCATCTAATTACAGTTGAACTATTTTAATAAAGTATGTGTACTCTGTTTATTAGTGTTTCACCTTATTAGCTGAGTATGGAAGCCTGTTTTTGCCATAGAATAAAAAATAAAAAAGGTAATTGCGTTTTTTATTTCATGTTATAGTCAGAATCGCAATTCTGAGGAAATTTTTTCTTCAGAATCAGACTTTATACCTCAAAATTGCGAGTTTATATCTCACAATTGCAAGAAAAAAAGTCAGAATTGCAAGATAAAAAGTCACAATTATCTTTTTATTCATTTTTTAAGCTTCCACTGCTTGAGATGTTTTACTCTTGCCCCGCCTTTGACAGAATTTTCCTTAAAGTTTTCTCTGCTAGACAGTAGGGGGAGCGCTATTACGCAACTTCTGAAAGAGTGCACAATCTCCAGATCAAAATGAAGCAGAAACCAGCAATAGAAGCACTAAGTACATTAACATTGAACGGCATATAAATCAAAACTGCCTAATGTAACTGAATGTCGATGGACGCTATCTGTGTTTTGATCATCGTTCTGAATCCGATCCGGACGTAGTCTTTAAGAAAAACACATTTTTCTTAGCTTTTTGTTTAAAATGTTGTTTTTATGAAACTTACCCACATTCAAGTGTTGATTAAAAAAAACAAAGCATGTTTTTTTGTTTGCTTTAAAGCAGAGGCGCCGTTATTTCTTTTTAACATATTCTATGTTCAGATCATCTATAATTCTGGCAACTTTAAAAAAAAAAAAAAAAAAAAACACTGGCAGGGAAAGAATTTAAATTTAACTATAAAAACCACAATGAGAGACATTACTCATTTAACACATGTGCATCCTGAGAGGCAGGCTTTTTGTTACAGTCAACTGGTGGCTTTAGAGAAGAGTGAAAATGTCACCCTAAGATGTTTAAACAGCATGTTCTATAGATCTCCGGCTGGCGTGCTGTGTGTGGCGAGGTGCAGTATGTGATAATGGCAGTGTGGTGTGTAGCCTGCAGTTTCCCTCTCCACCACGCTGCTGACGCCACAACTGGCTCGGCTGACCCAACATGGCTTGCACGGGCGGATCCGGCGGTGGGACGCCTGAGAGCCCAACAGATATGATTTGAGGCCTGAAACCACTGCCTACATCCCTGTGAGATCCATAGCAAACGCACAGACCAGAGGAAGAGAAGGGGAGAGATAGAATGGGTAAATACAAAACAGTATGCAAACACGCAAGTGTTTTTTGCTAGTTTCAGCCCGACGCAGTTATCATTTTCACGTCCTGCGCCACGTGGTTTAAATAGCAAATCCATTTGGTCTGAGAACGAGGTGTGATATGAGCATTGTTGGCGCGTTGCTGTTTTGAGGCTGAAATAGACATTTATTTAGCTGACGCTTTTATCCGCCATGACGCTATTTTTATCACCAGCAGATCCGTTTCCCCACTAGAGAAGCATTCATTCAAATTCCATCATGTAAATAGCGAATCCGACCAGGCGCAATTGGCTTTTAAAGGGAATGGGAGATGGGACTCTGATTGGTTTATTGCACTTTACACCCAAAGCACACCCATTACTCATTAAGAGAATAGAGACAACCTTTTTAAACCATGCGCTGGGCACGCAGACCATTTTTCCTGTCATTAAACTAGCAAAAGTGGATTCAGACACCAGTGTTGTAGTCGAGACCATCTCACTCGAGTCCGAGGCGACACCGAGACCAGAGAGAGTCGAGTCCGAGTCAAGACCGAGTCCATAGAGAGTCGAGTCCGAGACCAGAGATGGTCGAGTCCGAGTCGAGACCGAGACCAGTGAGGGTTGATTACCTAATTTACTTTTATTTACTTAGAGAAATCCTTTTTTTTACTGAATTTACTTAGAGTTTAAAAAATATGATCAGTTCAGGGTAAAAAGGCCACATAGTAGGTGGTGTTAAAAGTAATTTTATTACAATTTGTCATGCGCAGTTGCGCACTAGAAAATCACCAATCACTGGGCGTGTCAATCAATTTAAAGAAATATTTTATTAACATACATTATTAATCATGAAAAATATTTTTAATTGAACTCGAGTGGACTCGGGAATAATTCCGAGTCCAAATGGACACGAGTCCATGACAAGACCAAGACCATTAAAATATGGTCTCGAGACCGAGTCCGAGACGAGTCCGAGTCTCGAGTACTACAACACTGTCAGACACGCCCTAAGTGCACTTTTGCCCTGCGCTTTAGACCATGCACCTTAAAATACGGCCGAAGGTGTGTAAATTTGTGGGGCAGTTGTGACCTACTGGTTAGAGAGTCGGACTTGTAACCCAGAATTTGCGGGTTTGATTCTCAATAGCCATACCCATACCCATTGAGTAAGGCACCTAACCCCCAATCGCTCCCTGGGGGCTGCAGTGAATGGCTGCCCACTACTCCTGGTGTGTGTGTGTCTATGTTTTGCAGTGTGTGTGTGTGTGTTCACTACTCACTGCTTCTAATATGTGTGCACTAACTTTTATGGATTAAATCACTTCACTTCTCTAAAAAATTTCACTTGTCGGTACACTAGTGCTTTTAAAAAGAACACAAAACGACATTAGACATACATTTATTTATTCAAAATGCACTGAAAACAAGTTGTAGAATTTCCTTTGAAACATTTTTACACAGTAATTGCTAGTAAAAGTAACAAATAATTACAGAGGAACAGCTATTGGATTAAACGTAACATTTTAAAATGGCATTTCCACGTAAAACGCACTCCAATAATCTTTGTTTCATTTTCAACTTCATTTTTTTACAGTGGGCGCATACTCCAACATGCACTTATCAGTAACGACCCCAATTCTTCTGCCGTTCTACAGACCACACGGATTGATTTCCATTTTCACTCATCATTGCGTTCCCATCAGCAGCAGTCGAATGACACACTGAGCGAGCCTCTCTAAAGGTCAGCCTGCTCTCATGTGACCTGTGGTTTAGCAGCACTCTAGGCTGGAAAAACCCGAAGAGAGCAGCGCGCTCACGAAAGGGGTCGGGGGACCTTCTGAAGTGTGCTGCTCTCTGAAAGCAGATCTAGAAATGAATCAGAGTGTAGCACCGTGACATATACAAAGAATGACAGGTAAAGGAAACTCATCTGAGGTACGTGCCTACAGGAATGTCACACATTCTTGGTCTGCTCCTGACTTGCTTATGATTTGAATATGTAGTAGCTACATTTCATGAGCAGTCTAACGACACAGATTTACACCATGAGTCAAAAAGCTGGACACACCTACAGTACATATTTTAGAATAATAGACGATTTTTTGGCTTGTAAAGATATATCTAAATTAGCTAAATTTATCTTTGTCTACAAAATTGATTTTTTATGCATTTAAAGGGATACTTCACCTTTGGAAAGATGAATGTGTGTTGGATACATAAAATGGGTGATTTATGTAGAAGAACTGTGAAATTATTTTTGAATTTGTAGCTTTCTCTGCCTTAGGAGGCCACGCCTACCGGTAACAGAGCGCAGTAGTTAACACTTAACTGTCACCGTCCCACAGGTGGGACGTTTGCCACTATATTTTTAAAACAATAATATCTTAGTAAATACCTTTAGTAATATTGGCAAACTATATATCATTTGAAAGCTTACAATCTCTAGTTTCCATATTTGGTGACTGATTTTCAAAATATATTACAGAGAAGCCATAATTTATCAATATGCAACAAGAATATTTTCATACTCATAAGGCGTGTTCAGACCTTTATTTTAAAATAGCAGTAAACATGAAAAATCATGAAAAAATGGTAGAAATCTCAGTTTGTTTTCATGCCAAAAGTTCAAAAGATTGAATCCATTCAATTATTTTGGAAAAAAAGGTCTGAAAAGTTTGAAATATCAAGAAAAAAATAAATAAATTCACCATTTGTGACGTGGCAGCTAGCTATGACTTACATGCGTGTTCTTTGTATGTGTTTCTTAGAGGTTCAATTCATTTCAAAATCTGCCAAACTTCCCATACTACTTCTGAATAGGATCTCTACTTCAGAAATTGTATGAAAATTGTGAAAATAATGGTTCATATCACTCAAAACATGAATGGAAATGCAGGCGCCCTTATATGGGCAGTAATGGAGTCT
Source organism: Pimephales promelas (assembly GCF_016745375.1). Next base: position 5,064,299 of record NW_024121177.1, on the reverse strand, counting down.
GATTGTGCCCTAGTGAAAAAGTTTGGTACTGCGCTCAAACAAAATCTCATTTTTTGAGATATCAACCTGAAATTTGAAACACAACTTGTTCAGATTTTTGGCTTTGATCTTTCTGCCGTTTTAGAGTAGCCCAGGTTTTGAAAATATATATTTTATGTAAAATATGAATAATTAATATTTTTACATTGTACATTTCCATAAACTCAAACTTCTATAACTTTTTTTATGTTTCACTTTCTTAATTTATTTCACTTCTACAAAAATCTGCCAAATGTCTTCTTTAAAACAAGACCAATCATATGTCTATATTCCAAAGCATTCTTGAATTACAACCATTTAAGTTCGAAATGTGCATTTTCATGTCTATTCAAAAAAGGGGGGGTGACAGTTAAGAGGTTAAACAACAAGTCTAGGCTGCTAGTGAGTCTCCGTGATGAGTCTGCCCAAAAATGTGTTTCGAGATCGCCCAAAATGTCCGGGATTCGGCTTTTGCGTTCTACAGTCGCCATTCATCATGTTTACTGTGGCGAGCGGGACGAGTGAGGGTCGCGGGAGAAGGGCACGAGGCTGGTGGCGTGATTACCGGTGCGAAACCGACACCAATCTCGTATCTCTCACGGAGGAGCGGGAATTTTCTTAGCAATGTTAAAATGCACATCAACCGATCACTTGTTTAGCGTTCATGTAAACACTACATTCAGATTCACCACATGAGAGTGGAAAGCATGGTGATTCGAAAATACTACAGGTTTTCTACTAATACAAAGCTTAATGCTGAATCCTGAAGTAACCCTTTAAGCCTGAGCTTTTAAATCAAAATGTTTTAAGATCAAAAAAAAAAAATTCAGTCAAATGTATTCAGACGTATATTTTTTGGACATGGGAAACACATAAAATTTTCATACATTTGCAAAAACCACACACTATCTGAATAAGTTACATAAGTATAGGCCTAAGTTAGTTTAGCAATTTATTCCATTGATTTAATTTTACTTTACAGAAAAAAAAGAACAAATCTTTTTCCGTGTCATTTGGTTCATTCAACGAACGAAATGAACGAATTGACTCTGAAAAAGATTCGTTCATTTTGATGAACGAGTTCGAACAGGAGAGTCACGGACGCGCATCACAGAACAGAGCAAGGCGAGCATTTGTGCTTATAAAACTTAAACTTTGTTGTTGTTTTTTAAATGAGCGATCGTTTTGCTTGATAAGACCCTTATTCATCGTCTGGAATCGTTTAAAGCCCTTTGAACAGTTTTAAGTTTGCACTGAAACTGGCTTTTGGACCTTGAACCGTTTAGTTACCAGTTAATGCAGTTTTTATATGGAGAAAAATCCTGGAATGTTTTCACCAAAAGCCTTAATTTCTTTTCGACTGAAGAAAGAAAGACGTGGACATCTTGGATGACATGGGGGAGAGTAAATTATCAGCAAAAGTTTTTTTAAAAGTGAACTACTCCTTTAAGTGTCTTGCTCAAGGACACATTGGTGTCTCACAGTGGACCCGGGTCTCTCACTCTCACACCAAAAGCATGTGTCTCATCCACTGCCCCATCACCTTCTGGCTGCATTGATTATTACTTCTGACTGACACAGATTGTTTTTAGCCATCATTATTCTTGATTGCAATGATTTTTACTGCTGACTACAGTGATCATTACATGTGTTTGCAGTGATCATAATAATTCCTGAGAGCAGCAATCATTACATCTAAGTGCAGTGATCATAACTCTTGGCTGCACAAATCCCTCAGCGACTGAGTTTTAGAGGCCTGGTTAAAAGACACAAAACCAGTCCGAGCTTTTAGACCTGGCCAAAGGAAAACCACCACTTCTGAGCGATGAATATTTTACCCTCCCGATCGCTGAGTGACCACAGGCTGCGTTAAGAGTTATTGGCCAGAGGCAAAGAGGGCACTTAACAAATGATAATGCCCATTCCTATCAGGTAGAAGACACATGGCCAACAGCTGAGAGCCACTATGGTCAAACCCAAACCACTGAGTCCAGCGCTGACCACACACTCCACAGACTCATCAAGAACATGCGCGTACACACACACACACCATTAGAAAAGCATCTAAGCATGATGTACATAGATAGGGGTGTGTATATTTGTGCACTCACATTAAACTCAAAATAACGACGTTATTCGTTGTGCACATATCCATTTATCACATACAAATGTTCACACATTATTAACATTACCGGAAACACACAGTCCTCTTTCCAGGAAACACACAGTAGTCATCAATCACACATAATGATACCTGCCAATCCCATTTGTGACTTAGCACAGTCTTACGACCACCATTATGACCACTTCCTCCATCGCCATGCGGAAAATGACAATTCACTGCCCACAAATGCACCGCACCAAGGAATCATGACAATTTAAAAAAGTGCTCGTACACATCATTCATTTTGCATGAACATTGTACATGTACTCTATTAAATCTGCAAAAGAAGCTCAAGAAATGCTAGAAGCCATTCTACAATTTCCCCATAATTTGCTAGCTCGAGATGTTCTGAACCATCAACTGAACTTGTTCTCCTGTCTTTAGCAGTTCATCATGAGCTCTAGATCATTTTGCAGCTCTTTTTTTTCCTCACACCAATCTAAAGATTTCATTGTCCCGTCTGAGGAGCCCATAAGACATTTTGGAGTTCCACGGCCGCCTGTAGACATATTCAGATATTGATCAACCGGGTAAGAGATCTGATTCTTAGAGAGGTCGGCACAGTAATCTGGTTTACAGCTCTGTAGTTTGGAGACAGGGCTGGCAATGATAGCCCTGCCTGATTAAATTTGCAACTCAAGGGGGATTTTTTAACGTGAGGTAATTACTGACAGGCAGTGGGTCAGACAGCCCTCGGCCCAATCAAGCGGTATCAGATGTCACAGTAACATTTCATGGCCCCAGAGAGGAAAAGAGAGCGAGAGAGTTATACAAATAACTGCCATATCTAACTCTCTCTCGCACATACAGTACATGTTCACACACTCTTAGAAGAAAAGGTTCTATCAGCGCTACGTATTTGGAACCCAAAATGTTCTATACACTCTTTAAAAAAAGGGTTCCTCTGGGTTCTATATAGAACCCTGGGGTTCCGTACTTGGCCAATAGAACCTTTTACCAAAAAAAAAAAATGGTTCTATATAAAACCATTTTGGAGTTCCATATATGAAGCGGGGGATGGAACCATTTCTGGTTCTAAATAGAACCATTTATTCTAAGAGTGAATGCGTCTTCTGTGCTGTGCATTTAAATTCTTCAACTGTGAGTGTCAGAGGTCATAGGTCAGATGTCACCATCAACTGAACCAGCAGCCAGGAGGTCGAGGTTTGGCTAGTTAGCTTCGCCAATTCAATTGCTGTTTTTCAATTACAGTATGTTTCATTAATACGCTTATTTTTTATTGTAAAATCTTGTCCTAGTTTAGTTTACAGCAGCAATGATTCAGCAAGTGATATTTTTATTTGCTGTTTAATTGTTGATGGTCACGTTATTTTACATGGGCATAAGAAATGCTTCTATCGATTGTTTCTGCTTCTTCTTCTCTTTCAGAATATGCGTAATAGCGCCCGCTACTGTATAACATTGAAAACATGGATTGGTGGAAAATTAGGTCACTGGCGGGGAAAGAGTTAATAATGCTTTTTATTAAAATCAATTACTTGGTATGTACTTTGATAAACTGTCACACAATCAAGTGTTCCTAAAATTTCTCCTTTTTGCTATTAAACGTTCTTGAATGTTGAACGTTCAAACAATACTTTGAAAAGATATGTACATATATAAGTATTAATAGTAACAAAACGTTACTACAATTAAATAAGTAAATATTTATTTCGAACTAATTAATCTTTAATAATCACAGAACATTACTGAATGGCGATTCATAAAAATGTAGAACAGTAGAACATTAAAAAAAAAATTTCATTACTGCAAATTATTTGCAAATAAATAAACACATTTATCAATAATCACTAAGCATTACTTCAACTGAATAAAATAAATATTTAAATAAATAATTATCAATAATTGCCAATTAATTTGGACAAATTATGCATATTGTTTCCTGATTTCTACAATACATACTGATATTTGTCTAAACTAAAACTAAACTAATTTGAAACAATCCGCAGAGCTGTGGCGCAGCATGAAGACATGTCCCATCGCTCTCTCACTATACCACCACTGTCCTGTCATTCCAACCCGGTCTCATCCCAAGACGTCATATAACTGACGTTTTGGGACGTCTTTTGACCATACGTCAATATTCGCCTTTTTAGGGCCCCCTTAAACGTCGGTAGATGAGGTTATGGGATCCTAACTCTACCCCAGACCTAAACCTAACCCTAAACCTAACCCGTCACCTAACTGACGTTAAAGGTAAAGCGTCAGTTGTATGACGGCCCGGGATCGCCATCTACCGACGTTTAAGGGGGCCCTAAAAAGGCGAATATTGACGTATGGTCAAAAGACGTCCCAAGACGTCAGTTATATGACTTTTTGGGATGAGACTGTGTTAGTCATTCAAAGACAACAGCATTTAAATATAATATAAGAAAAAAGCATGTCTGTTTGCAGACAAATGTGTGTGTGTCTGAGAGATCAAGCGCCTGTTGGGGCCAATTTCTAACCGGTGCTAAATGGCTTCAAGAGTGTGTGAGCACATTAGTGTTAAAGGTCATATGTTTGCTATGCTAACCTGTGACCTCTGGTCTATTATAGCAGTGCTCTGAGAGACAGAGACGCACACAAGGTGTGTGACATCTCTAATGGACATGTGCTCAGAAAAGGACCGTCCCAAGACAAGTGAATTATTAAACAAGGCAAAACAGTGATCACACACACCCCTAATTAATGTACACACACACACAGACTATCATAATGGAGACCATACACTGACTTGCATTCATTTTCTGTCTCATACACTCCAAAAAATGCTGGGTTGTTTTAATCCATGTTTTTGTCAAATATGGACAAACACAATTTTAATAAAAAAAAGTTTGAGTTTGTCCATTTTTTGACCCAAACATGAGTTGAAACAACCCAGTTTTTTATAGTGTACAACTCTTGATTCTATCTCTATTTATTCCCCTAAGAAGCCAGCCAGTTCCTTCTTCTGAGTAATTTTTAAACATGTTAATATTATCAGTCACACTTTGTTATCAGACATATTTAAGAGTCTGAACCACAGGCAACATTTAGCAACAATTCGTTAATTTCTCACACTTCTGCTTCCTGGACGTAAGCCGCAAAACAGACAGGCAGCCCATAATGTTTAGAGCAGCCCACTGTGAGAACTAGTTCATGTGATGAAGATGCTGATGGTGATGAGTGTATGTGTGGAAAGCGAAGGCTGACCGTCATGAGTGTTCTGAACTTGCTTACTCTCACAAATCCTCTATTAGACCTGGGTCATGTTACTTTATCTAACAAAAATGCTCGCACACATTTACCCAGCTATCCTCAAAGGACGGCGTTATTGCTCAGAAATTGCCATTTCAGAGCTTTAGAGACTTAATGGAGTTTTCAGCTTTTTCAGCGAATCATCAACTTTGTCTTGTTTATCCTAAACGCCCTCCTAATAAAAACAGACACAAATGGGGAAAGAAATTGTGGGGAATGACAAAACAGCTTAAAACATTTTTGCATGACCTTTTCATGGATTCATTTATTTAAAAAAAAAAAACGCTATGTGCTTTGATAAACTGGCAAGTATCTAAACCTCCCTGAATCACTCATTCCAGGTTTTGTGGACTTAAAATAAAATTCATAAAAATGTAAACAGCAATTTAGAAATCCATAAATGAGACCATGCATTAGACTTTTATACGTTTTATCTGCACATTTAGCACGTGCATGAATTTCTATAGCCTACTTTAAAATGTGCATGCTCCAATTCTAATAAAGCAGTAAAACGCTATATAAAAACAAATACTTATTTACAGATTACTGTACCTAACTGCTGGTTGATGGAGTTGATTTAAAGCTTGATGAAGGTTAAACAGGACGGAGAACTCAAAGAGAGTGAGAGAAAGACGTGCAGACGTCACAGGGGAGGGTGATTTGGAGACACGGGGTTCCACCTGCTGGCAGACACAAATCAAGCTGATGCTTCTGTATGTGAATCAGATTTGACAGCATGTAAACCATCAGAAGTAACTGACTCCATTCATCTGAGTGTACTAACATAAACATCTGCATGTACAGTGAGTAAATTAATTAGTCAATATTGTGCACTTGATAGATGGTTGTGTGCAGAACATATCTGGGTCAAAGATGTTATGCTCATTCTTTGGAATGAAGTAATATATTAAAGGGGATACTTCAGGATTCAGCATTAAGCTTTGTATTGGTAGAAAAACCTAGTATTTTCAAATTACCGTGCTTTCTACACTAATATCCCCCTGAGACGAGAGATTTGTGTATTTTTTGTCTGGAAAAAAATCCTCCAATGACGCAAATATAATCATTTTGCGTCATCTGAGTATTTTTTTGGCCAGAGGTTAAAGAGTAGGGGCTGTCCCGCATGTTTTGCATGATGTGCGTTTTAACATTAAGAAAATTCCCGCTCCTCCATGAGAGATAAAGACCGGCGCTGCTGTTTAGTTTATAAGGTTATTTTGCTATCCAGCATCAGAATCTGGTATCCTTTCCCCTTCACCTAATGAACGCTGCGACAGCTGAGAGCATGAAGTGTCCAATATTCACTTCATTTTTCTGGTTGATTAACAGCATTATCCATTTTTTTAAGTAAACTTTTTCTAGGAGGAATTTTAAAGTTTGAACGCAGTACTCAGACTATTTGTACAAAATGCCTTAGAATAGTGCATAATTACTGTACGTAGAGACGCGCCTAATGTTTTCCTCATAGCAGAGATGAAAGGCATTTTAATGTTAAAGGGATACTTCACCTCTGGGAAGATGAATGTGTATTTAAAATGAGTCATTTATGTGGTAGAAATGTGAAATTATTTTTTCAATTTGGAGCTTTCTAGACTGAGAAAAGCCAGAAAATGTATTTTTGGCTTATGTGGATGAAAGACAACAACTCCCAGAATGCACTTGCTTTGCTGCCCTAGGAAGCCATGCCTACTGGAGCGCAGTAGTTCAACAACAAGTCTAGGCTACTAGTGAGTCTCCGTGATGAGTCTGCCCAAAAATGTGTTTCGAGATCGCCCAAAATCTCCGGGATTCGGCTTTTGAATTCTACATTCGCCATTCATCATGTTTACTGTGGCGAGCGGGACGAGTGAGGGCCACGGGAGAACAGCGTGAGGCCAGTGGTGTGATTAACGATGAGTGTGCAGTGTTATGTCATTTGGGAAGCAACTTATTTTTAAAAATCAATAAATAAATGCACAAACAATAAAAACACAGTAAAATAATAATTATAAAATATAAATAAGTGTATTATATATATATTATAGTGAATAATATATATATATATGTAAATAATACATAATTACATACGTCAAAGTAGTGAAACCTTATTATTTTAAGTTTAAATAAAATCAAATAGTGAAGGTTGGAAACTTTGCCCACCAAATCAAAGTAACTGTGATGCATCCAACATGCAGGAACTTTTGTTGTCATGTCACAATAAAACCATAGAACAGGAAACGACATCACACAGAGGACCCTTGTACACCCTCATTACTGTGTCAGGGTCAGTTTTTTCATAAAACAAAGTCATTTCAGGTTGTCAAATCATAACATGATATTTTATGATTTGACAAACATGTTTTCTTAAATACTTGTAAAAAAAAATTATATTAGTAAAAAAAGATGCAAGGAAAATATTTTATTACTTTTTACTTGATTGTTACACCACTTTACATTTTTTGTTATTGGTAACACTTTATTTATTACTGTAGTAATAACTATATATTATACATAATTACATGCAACTAACCCTAAATCAAACCCCAATCCTAACCCTAGTAAATACATGTAGTTAATTAATATTACTCAGAACGTATTATTATTGTATAATTACACTGTAACACGGACACCTTAAAATAATGTGTAACCGAGTTATCATAAAAGGTTTTTAAAAATGAAACATGAATACAACAACTGCCTTTCTAAGAATTTGCCACATGCATTTAAAAAATAGATTTGTAAAAAAGAAAAAAAAAATCTCCTCTTTGACCCACTCACAGGTCATACCAGCACATGTGATGTTGTTGCACTATTATATATGACTGAGTGCTTTGTGTTTGTCCATGTTTACAGAGACATTTGACATCACTAATAGCTGTGTGTGTGTGTGTATTAGACTATTTGAGATGTGTCACTAATGGCTCATGTGGAGTCCCTCCTCACCCAATGACCCTTCACGTCCCTGAACGAACATCATCTGTCACTTTTCCCTCTCTATCTCTCCCCTTCTCTCTCTCTCCTCCTGCGGGAGTTGTGCTGCAGTTCTGTCGGTAACCTCTGGGGTCAGATTGAATATATACTCTCATAAACAACATCTATTATTCACCAGCTGACACTGATCCTCAGCCTCGTCTCCGGGAATGGCAGTCCGTCAAAGCATGAAATATATCCATCTATCCGTCCGCAGTCTTTCATTAGACATATCAATAAAAACCTGCCTCTGTGATATTTAACCGAGCTCACACATCCCGTCTGTGTTATGGAAATGATGCATTTCTTCCAGCATATGAATGTCTGAAGTAATTTGAAAAGTATAGAAACGGATATTTAAGGCTATGTTCACGCTGCGAGCCTTCAGATTTCAGATTTTTTTTTTTTTTTTGTATCGCTGTTCACATTGTTGTTTTAAATGTGGCCAATTTCAGATTCCAGTGCGATCATGGTCCTGGAGTGTAAAAGAATGATAAAAAGATGACATGCAGCACCCTGTCATATGGAAGAAAGGACGGAGAACATTAAAACGATTTATTTGATTTTTTTTTTGTTTGTTTGTTTATTTGAAGTGTGATCTGCTGTGGAAGCCAGTGCATTTATGGGCAGGCAATATATAAATTAATAAAAAAAAACGAGGATGCGAAATAGGAGAGTTTTTAAACCTTTATGAAATGAGCCCTCATGAGTTCTGAGACTGACCGCCTTTCTCAATAGTCTTGATAACTTCAGGTGTGTATGTTAAGTGACTCCCATGAGCACAGAATTGTGACGAATGTTGCTCTAGTAGAGGGACGTAAAAGTTGCATGTATTCCGATATGACTGTTCAGACTGATGTTGCATTGAGAAACATCTGACCTGTATCAGATTTAGGACCACTTATGGAAGTGGTCCAAATCAGAAATGAAAAGATCCGATTCAATGTGGTTTGTGCTGTTCACACTGTCAGATCTGAGTCACATATGAGCAAAATAATCAGATTTGGCCCACATTTACCTGCAGTCTGAGTGTACCTTAGCTGTTACTTTTGGATGGTGGTTTCCTTTCCAGACTTCTCAACTATTTTACCTTAACTACCCATGCAGATTGATCACAGTGATTAAAAAATGTGTGTAGGATTTACTTTTTTTAAAATCTGCATTGGTACACATCAGCAGATCTTTTAGAAGAATTTTCCACCCCTGTCCCACATTTGGTGCAAAAATTAAAAATATTATTTTTTTTTTTTTTTAAGTGTGTCTTTTGAACTAATCACGTGAGTTTATGACATCCTTTCTCCTTCCTCAGGGGAAATGATGTCATGTATCCCCATTAAATACATTCTTCACGGCTCGTGTGTTTTCATATACTGAGAGAAATCCCCCCCCTAAACAACACCAATACATTATTTACTCACTCAACTCTCCTTTATTCACCAGAACCTTCATTAGACAAGGCTAATGTCACTACACAATGCTGGTCTTTCTGGCCCTGCTCTTTGTACAGGTCTTCATGTGTTTGGCCCATAATCCATTAGATCCCTCTGAGGGCTTATTACGCACAACTCTAATGCACATGCACATGGCTTACAGATGAGGAGGGCCTGTCTGTGCTTCTCAGGGGCTTTCCTGTCATTTTCTTTGGGGAAAAGATTAAATGAAGAAAGAAAGAGTTTTGTGTGAGAAAGAGTCGCCACTATAAAGTGTAGGAACCAAGATAAGGAAAAGTAAGGCTTCCAACAAATAGTTTTGTTTTGGTATATGACTTTTTTTTAAAGAAAATAACACATTATTCAACAAGAATGCATTTAAATGATCAAAATGGGTGGCAGTATAATTAAAGACTTCTATTTCAAATAAACACAAAAATAACACGGAGTAATGATGCTGAAAATTCAGTTTTGCCATAGAAATAAATTACATTTTCATACTAATTCAAATACTTTAAAACACTTTAAACTGTAACTGTAAGCTTTTTACTATATTTGTTATCTAATAAATGCAGCCTTTAAAAACAATTTTAACGAACCCTAACTTGTATGCATGTATTTTGTGTATTTATAATAATATATATATATATATATATATATATATATATATATTAAGCCCATTTACCCACAAATTCTCATTACATCAGTGCATCTGGACATTTAAAGTAGTTATTTTTTTGGTATTTACCATTATTCTCAATGGTGTTTATGATGACTTTAATACAGTGTATTTTTTGAATTACATAACACATATTATTTTTAAATAATGTAGTTTTAAACAAAACAGAGGTGCATAAATACTTAAATCTTCATTACAGTATGAAAACCTATGCTGAACGCAACTTCCATAGTAGGAAAAAATATATACTATGCAAGTCAATGGTACCAGACACTGTCTGGTTACTGTGATATTCTTCTAAATATAAAAAAAAATCATCTGAATGGATTCGAAAATGTTCAACTCTGAGGGAGTTGTAAAATGAGCCTATTTCCAAAAAAAGGGGCTGAATAACCTTCAGTGAATCAGCCCCTTTGAGGCCTCTGTTACAAACTGCTCTCTCTTGGACAGCTTACAGTGAAGCTGCTGAGACACACCCGGGGCTTTCTGGTCCTCACGCTTGCTGTCGGCAGCACGAGATTCGCCAATCACTTCCACATGTGACAGCCATCAAAGCCACGAGAGCAGCCCTTCTCCAATTGGATCTCATTAAGAGCGGAAGCCGAAGCTGGCGTGGGGGTACGAGCCTTATAAGCGAGACCTGGAGGATGGAGCGAACATCACTCTTCTTTAGTTAAAGGGTGGAGAGCAATTGCACACGTTTAAGAAACTGTTTCTACTCTTCAAGTTATTGTGACATGAACCTGCACAAACATTTACAAAGAGCAAAAGTCTGACCTGTGAAGAACGGTGGCTAATGCAGAACATATGGGAGCTTGTCTTCCTCTCTCTCTCTCTCCTACGCTTGCACACACACCTTTCAGTCTGTTGCTATCTCTCTTTTATGTGATCCATCAACACCTGTTGCTATAAAGCAACAGCATTTTGTGGTTCGCGGGGTGAACTGCTGCGCGTAACTCAGTCCAGAACAGAGTAGCGGACTCATAAATCAATTCCCCTGCATGAAACACATCCTAAGAGAGGAATAATGGGTACAGCATGGATGGTGTTAAAGAAAAATAAATCACACTGTTATAAAGTTATGAAATTCAGCTGATAAATGTATGCAATGGGGTTGCTATTTCCATCTGATATATTAACTACTGGCTGGTCTTGCACAGCTTTGTCAAGCCGAACAACTATTCTGGATTTGTTCTCATAAAATAGAGCGATAGAAAGAGAATGAGAATGAGACAGAACTATAGTGATACTTAGCCCTTGGTACTTGATGTCCTACACTAAAAACAATGAGTAAAATTTACTTAATATTTCTAAGACAAGTTTTTGCACTGATATTTTTTTGAGTAAATGTCACACATAGAATTAAGTAAGCTATACTTAACTAAATTAAGTGGAAAATAACACAAGAAATTAAGAAATTAGCTAATTAAAGGTTAAGTAATATCTGCTAAAATGTTGTTATTTCACTAAAATAATGTCACTCAAACTATATAACATTGAATTAGACCACACTTTTTAAGAATATGATTTACCTACCCTATCTCAAGACCGATTCGTATGAATTCGACGAATGATTAAAAAGTGGCTAATTCGTACTAATTCGTACGACCTCACTTGTTCGAATTCGTACGATTTGTCTAAACCCATGTGATGGGTAGGTTTAGGGGCGGGGTAAGGGGTAGGTCATCTGTACGAATTCATACGAACTGGCCAATTCGTAAAATATGTACGATTTATCAAAATCGTACTAATTCGTACAAGTGAGGTCGTATGAATTGTTACGAATTAGCCACCTCGTAAAACTCGTACGAATTCTAGTGAGATCAGGCTGAATTTACTCAAAAATGTTTAAGTAATAAATATATACAGTGTATGTGTGTGTATGTGTGTGTGTATGTATGTATGTATGTGTGTGTGTGTGTGTGTGTGTGTGTGTAATATATAGTGTGTCACTGTATCTTCTTTTCTGAAGTTACATACACCTGAATACTTGGTAGACAATACACAATGACGGTAAGATTTGATGGATTGTTTTTGTGTTTGAATGTGTCATTTTAAGTAGAAAATGAACTCCAAATGTCACAAAATGGCAAGTTCCTAATCCTAACAACAAAAGCAATGATAAAATAGAGTAAATACAGCTGGAAAATATTGAAAAATCAACCTCATTAATTATTCCTGGCCCAGTGCATGATGGGAACACCTAACGCGTTCTCATCCTTTAACGTCATATAGAACGCTATATGACAAAACGGCGCTATACTACGCGCATGGCACACGTTATCGTTAATATAACACGCGCTGTGAGGGCTAAGTTTAGGTGTGGGGTAGGGTGTGCGTGTCACATTCACGCTAAAGGATTTATAACGTCTTGGGTTCGCGTGTTATATTAACGATAAAGGGTGCCATATGCGTAGTATAGCACCGTTTTTGCATATAGCGTTCTATATGACGTTAAAGGATGAGAACGGGCTGGAACACCAGTATCAGAAAAGTTGAGTAATTTTACTTAATTTTATAATGTTCATTTCTACACGATTCACTCTCAGGAAAAAAAAGGTACAAAAGCTGTCACTGGGGCGGTACCTTTTCAAAAGGTACACTTTTGTACCTAAAGGGTGCATTAGGTACAAAAGTGTACCAGTGACAGCTTTCGTACCTTTTTTTCTGAGAGTGAGAATTTACTTTTTTTATTCTCGCCTGAACTAACTTTTTTTCATGTAAATTACATTGTTTTTTTCTGTAGTATTTATTTCACCACAAAATCATTTTTAGGAGGATGTGCAGAAATCACCAACTCAAATGAACAAGTCCAAGCCACTTTCTTTGCTACAAATCGCGATAGCTATAGTATACAGTAGTCCCCATACAAACAAAATATCACACACTGAGTAGGTACTACATTTGAATTTACTTTGTGACCATTAAATATATGAATGTGGGTAGTATGAAGGATTTTTGGATGTACTACCTACTTCATGTTGTTACTGTCACCAGTATCAGTGTGTCGCTTCACTGCCATTCATAAATCCTCTCCCGTGGCCTCATGGGATAGTAAAGTGTCTATCGAATTCACACTTCAGAAACTTGCCACAAGTTACAGATCATCCGGGAACTCTTTCCCTACTGTTTTTCGATTACTGATAGAAAGATGGCATGAGTAGTATACTAGTATGCGGTTCCGAATTCAGCATATCTGCGTATGTATTCGGACGTACTACTCTTTTGGCACACTGTTTATTGCATACTATATAAGGAAGTATTCAATGTCAGACGCAGCAGTTTCACATAGTCAGATGTTTGAATATCTGCATTAATTCTGGTCTAGTTTGCAGTCTCACCCTCTCAGAAAAATTCCAAATGACCAACATAAAAGGAACCAAAAACTATTTGTTTTGGTTTTTTAGGTTTTGTCTAGTGTTGGGGTTTATCTGAAGTACATGACAAAACATTGAAACAGTCCATCAAACAATTCCAGCTGCATCACCCCCCAAAAAAAAATAAAAAATAAAATAAAAAATAGCAGAAATGTCTATAGCCTTGACTTGCTTTTTCACTGTTAGTCTCCAAAAATGACAAAAGCACCATAACCAGTTCTACCGTAGCGCTATATTCAAACTCTTCTGTAGCTGTACATTAGTTCACAATGTGTAAGTGTACGGCACATGGGACCAATGGATTGGAGGGTCACTAGCATTCATGATCTAGTCATTTAACCTCACTCTGTCATGACAAGTAAATGGGTGTGTTTGTAATATTTTGGCTTGGTGGACGTATGGGTTGCCAGAACCACAGGAATGGGACCACCCAGATTACTGGCAGGACATTGGCTAAAGATCAGGAGAACTGAGGGCAAGCTGTACCCGGGGCGGAGCTGTGTGAGTGTGTGTTCGCTCACACGTGTACAGTATGTGGTGTTAGAAGTGTGTGTGAATGGATGTTCCATTTGTGGAGAGGGGATATTTTTAGTCAGTGGTTTTCCTCAGATATGTGTGATTTCACCACTGGTTGAAATAAAACACATTTAGTGAAAAATCTAAAAGGGTCATTGAAGGAGAGGGCTGTTCATTTCAATTTGTGTAGAAACAATTTTCACTCCGAAATGACTGGTAAATTTCACAATTAATTACAAAGAAACAGCAAGTAAGTATTTTTTATTATTTTTTTACAGTGTATTTGTTTTACCATATTGCATACTGTAATATATCTTAAAGACCCCCTGTGTTGAAATCAAGTTTTTAATGTTGTTTTTTAATATGCTTTAAAGGTATGCTCCACTTTATAGTGTATCCCTTTAAAGATAATAGTAACCCCAAAATGAAAATTTTGTCATTATTTACTCACCCTCAAATTGTTCCAAACCTGCATTACTTTCTAGATATATTAAAGAATGTTGGTAACCAAACAGTTAATTTGACTTCGATAGTATTTTAGGAGGACATTCTTCCAGGGTGTCTTTCGCTTGATTCATATCCAAGACGGTGCATCCTCCCTGGGATGCAGTTTCACAAAACCAGCCTGTCAATTCCTGGATGTTTCATACTTCCAGAGCTCCACCGCAGTGGGAATTGAACTCTCACCCCACCCCAGAGTAGAGGTATTTACAGTGCACCCGAGACCCGTCGGCCCCGGACCCGACCCGGGACCCGTACGGGTTCGGGTCTATATTTTAAATGAGCAGCCGGGTTCGGGTCGGGTCCGAATCTATTACTTCGGGTCCCGGGTCTGTTTAACATTGTGTGTAATACCAACGCATTCTCATCCTTTAGCGTCATATAGGACGCGCTGTATAACAAAACGGTGAAATACTACTCACATGGCACCCGTTATCTTAATATAACACGCGCTGAGAACGGGCTGGTAATACACGTGCGATTAGAGTGCAATCTCAAGCGCGTGTCATGTTTCTATGGCAACCAGAGCAGAGCTTCCGCCAAACCGCGCTTTGCATTTTCTCCAATGTTTATAATAATATAAATGAACCGTCTTGTTTAATCTTAAAGTTTTGGTGGTCAGATTCAGACTCAATGAAGAGCAGAGAGCACAGATATGATCAAGCTTAACAAGCAATCGTTATTATAGTTCAAAAGGGCAAACAGTTAAAGTTATTATGCGAGTTAATTCGAGTCAGAATGTGCATGTGCAAGGCTGCATTTTTCATCCATCACCGTGACATCAAGTGGACTTTTAAAGCTGAAATAATGAGTGGATTAAGCTTGGAAAAAGGAAAGGGAAGAGTGAGACGACGTCAGGAAGTGAGACGACGACTACTAAAATTAGGTAAGACAAAAAGTTTTATTTTTCGCAACTCGTGTGAAATAATATGTGACAATCGGGTCCAGTCGGGTTTGTGTCTTCCTGCCGGGTTCGGGTCCAGTTTTCAAATAATAGACCCAGGCCAAAGGCTATTCATATCAATTGCCTTTAAGTGTCTGACGTTGTAGAGAGCGATACGTAAAACACATTACCATTCATCGACTTGTATAATTCACTCTTCCTCTTTTTATTCTGAATCAGTTTCTGGTTCAAACAAACATGGGTGAATTAAATCAATTTTCCCCTTATCATTGTGTAGCGTTTTCTACAGTTGACAGAGTGGATCAGGTAGTCTGAGCTGGTGTGATTGAGTGGAGGCGTGGACTAATTTGCATAATGGTTCCGCATACTAAATGAAGCAAGGGTGTCGAGTTACATTCAAGCTTTACAGTATGCCGTAAGTAAAAAATGGCACAGAAAAACAGATTAGATGCAAGCTTCAGAATAATAAATATGAATGACTGACTTGAATAGTCCTGCTCCTTACACAAATGTATTGTATCGCTTCAGAAATCTCACACATGAACTACTTTTAATGTGATTTTTGGCCTTTTTTGTTACCCCTGGTCAATATGAATACCGTTTTTCTACAGTGTAACTTATCTAGTTACATTTTCTGAGTAGCCAAGCTAATTACTTTTTCAATGGATTTCAAATGAACTTCACCAACTTGAACTCTCCACGCTTTATATTACGCCGAAAAAGGATGCAGTCAGGACACAGATCCGTCAGCGCTAACCTCCAGAGGCATGTATACAGTTTTCCTGTGTGTCTCCTGTGTGCTGCTAGTTGTTCCACTCTGAAAGAGAATAAGAGAGTTTATCTTTCTGTTTGTCTCCTCTGAGAGAGCATTCACTTCATCTCAGCACTTACAGCTTATAAACTTACCCGGTAATCACGTTAGCTTTCAGCTTCCCCCGACACGGGCGGCCCGTCTCTGGGCTAAAGAGACCTTTATAGCCCTGTAATTGACTCTGAGACCGAAGAGAGAGACAAAAAGTGAAAACAGTGAAGCCTGGTAGACTGAAGACAGAAAAGGACAAAAGAATGCTTAAATGGAGAGAAGCAAACTTAAAGTGCAAATGCTGAAACAATCATTTAATCATTCTAACTTAGAAATAAAAACACATATTGGTGAATTTTGTAACTATAATATGCTTGTGTTGTAATTTAAAGGGATTTTTCACTCAAAAATGAAAATTATGTCATCATTTACTATATTGTGATATATTTTAAAATATAGTTTATTCTTTATATGCTGCTCAAGAAGCATTTCTTATTATTCTCGATGTTGACAACAGTTTTTATGGGATTCTTTGAAGAACAGGATGTTCAAAGAAACAGCATTTATTTGAAATTAAAAAATAAATACTTTTACTTTTTATCAATTCAATGCATCCTTGCTGAATTAAAGTATTAAATGCTTTTTAAAAAATCTTACTGACACCAAACTTTGCATGGTCGTAAATGTTCATCAGAAAATGAAATTACAAAAATTGTGGTGGGGTGGGGGGGGGTGAAACAAAGCTATTAAATAACATTGCAAATGACTAACATGAGAGAAAGTTACATTTGAAAGTTGTGTTTTTTTGTGTTTTTTATTAAATAAAGAAAAACATCTCACATGCTTTGGTGTAGTGTTTGTTTTCCTCTCTGTAAATTTTTTCATGCTGCCCTCTCCTCGTCTTCCCTTGAGGTCACTGAGCTGAAGGTTAAGACTTGATTCAATTCCACCCCTATAAAACGCTCACTAACACTGACAAATATTTGCTTTCAACATTTATCATATGATGCTTGTTTTGTTTACAGAATGAAAAGTAGAGCACCCTTCCATACTGAGAAAATCTGTGGAAGAATAGTCTCCCTTCTTATTCCACATGCAATATTACTGAAGAAAACAGTCATTTGAAGATGTGAGTTTAACAGTGACAGATTGAGATCCTCACCTCAAATCTGAACCCGAAATCGAGGCCCTATATTTATATATAAACATAAATGTATATAAATATTTAGAATGCATTCAGCCACTACTGAAAGACATATTGGTAGTGATAAACAAGTAATTCCAGTTGTGCATTCAGAAGTTAGGGTTTTGATTTTTCCATTTTCCTCACCCTCAAAGCTCAACTTACCATTTCCTATCCATCAAACACACATTCAGAGCTTCCGAACCGACATGTTGAATGATAATGCAGACAGTTCAATGTGATTTCAGTGGCCATGTCTACATTAACAGTGTTTTCATTCTCTTAAGTTGCACTCTAAATGCAAAAATGATATTGGTAAAAAAAAACATAAATGTTCTTTATTGAAATCAATGGTTCCTTGAAGAACCTTTTAACATCTCACTGAAGGGTTAGACACAAATAGTTTTTTCTATGGCATTGGTATTGCATCTATGGCAACTGTGAAAACACCCCTTTGAAACCTTTATTTTTGTGATGCATGATGCAGTGGCAAATGGTTAGATTATTAAAATGTTCATAAAAAATAAAGGTTATTTATTGGCATATATGGTACCATGAAGATCCTTCATCCATCAAAAGTTTCTTTATAGTGGAAAAGGATTCTTTAGATTATTCAAATGTTCTACACACTGAGAAAAAAAGTGGTTCTTTTAAGAACTGTTCACCCAAATATTCTTTGGGGAATCATAAATGGTTTTTATGCTGTCACTGTGAAAACCTCCTTCATTTCGAAGAGCTGAAATCAAGGTTCATCATGTGTACCTCAGTCTGTTGTTGTAGTTTGCGGCCTCTCGGGGGCCCTCAGGGGACGGACGATCTGTGAGTGTATTCTGGGAGCCGATACGAGCGCTGGCACAGGTGTCTGCCCGATCACACCGGGCGTTCTCTCTCACCTCCTCCATCACTGTCACCCCTCACTAGCCCACCCGGAGCCGGCACCACATCTAACCAGCACCAGACCGCCGTCTCTAGCCGTCCATCAGTCTCCCCACCCCTACGCTACATTTGCAAATCATTTATTTTGCTTTGGTTTCCTGTACTCTTCTGGTTTCCCCCCTACTCTTCCTCCTCTTGATCAGAAGTCGGAGACATCTGGAAGTCATTTTAACGCGTTAGTGGTATTGTGTGGCTGCCTATCGGCGACGCTTTTCACATTCACGCTCTGTACTGAAAAGAAGCTGTACAAGAGAGACGTAGAGGGAGGGAGAGAAGGGGTTATTCAGTGAAAGCCTGCAAAATTATGGTCTTTAAACTGCATGGAAGTAAACAGAATTAACCAAACACTAAATAGTACTAAAACGGAACAATGTGGCTTGACAAAGCCGAAAGTTTAAAACAGAACCTTGCTGTATAAGTTTTGTGTGGTTCATAGTTGCTCAGTGTTCATAGTGGCTGAGGTGTATTTGGTGGTTGCTAAGGAGTTGATTAGGGTTGCTAGGATGTTCTGAGTGGTTGCTAGGCAGTTGCTAGCACTAGGATACACTGTCTTGTCACTTGTTCACTCATTCACAAATCCCTATTAAGTGTATGGCATTTGAGTGCACTACTGTATATCTGCAAGGAGTACACGAAATAAATGACTGTGGGGGCCATTTTAGTACAGTGAACACTTTGTCATGTTCAAGAAACCAATTTGAAGTGATTTGCTGGAAGTAGCCATCAGAGGATGGGTACATGGTGGCCATAAAGGGATGGACATGGTCAGAAACAATACTCAGGTTGGCCGTGACATTTAAACGACGCCCAATTGGCACTAAGGGGTCTAAAGTGTGCCAAGAAAACATCCCCCACACCATTACACCACCACCACCAGCCTGCACAGTGGTAACAAGGCATGATGGATCCATGTTCTCATTCTGTTTACGCCAAATTCTGACTCTACCATCTGAATGTCTCAACAGAAATCAAGACTCATCAGACCAGGCAACATTTTTCCAGTCTTGAACTGTCCAATTTTGGTGAGTTCTTGCAAATTGTAGCCTCTTTTTCCTATTTGTAGTGGAGATGAGTGGTACCCGGTGGGGTCTTCTGCTGTTGTAGCCCATCCGCCTCAAGGTTGTGCGTCTTGTGGCTTCACAAATGCTTTGCTGCATACCTCGGTTGTAACGAGTGGTTATTTCAGTCAAAGTTGCTCTTCTATCAGCTTGAATCAGTCGGCCCATTCTCCTCTGACCTCTAGCATCAACAAGGCATTTTCGCTCACAGGACTGCCGCATACTGGATGTTTTTCCCTTTTCACACCATTCTTTGTAAACCCTAAAAATGGTTGTGCGTGAAAATCCCAGTAACTGAGCAGATTGTGAAATACTCAGACCGGCCCGCCTGGCACCAACAACCATGCCACGCTCAAAATTGCTTAAATCACCTTTCTTTCCCATTCTGACATTCAGTTTGGAGTTCAGGAGATTGTCTTGACCACACCCCTAAATGCATTGAAGCAACTGCCATGTGATTGGTTGATTAGATAATTGCATTAATGAGAAATTGAACAGGTGTTCCTAATAATCCTTTAGGTGAGTGTAGATCGAATTCATGCCGACTTTAACAAGACAAAAACAAAGAGATCAAATAAAAGCCCTTCGCAGACAGTAGACGGTGAGTTTATTATTCAGCACACTCAGCAGAAACGGATCTCAATGCTGTACTTAAGTCACTGGTAAAGATTTTACATTAGGACTTTAACTCTCTCTAAATGCTCTGTCTATTTTTAATGAGCTGCAGTCCAGAGTTCTGCATCAGAGATGCACACCAAGAATGTCAATGTTAACCTGCTATTGACTAGATAAATATGCTTGTTCCAGCAGCGCAAAAAAGGTAATTGTGAAACAAGTAATTGTACTCATTTTGCAATTATGTCATTTAATTTCAAATGTAATTCCAAAGGAACATTATTAGTGCTCTAGTTTCCATGGAAACTTTCTGTTTTCTCAATATTTATCTGTTATCTCACTTTGGCCCCGTTTACACGATGGGAAAACGCAGATATTTTTCTGCGTTTTGCCCTCTCATTTACACGAAAACGCTGTTTTTATCACAGAAAACGATTATATCTAAAAAGTGGAGATTTCTGAAAACGCCGGTTATGTGTTGCCGTGTGAACTGGGAGAAACTGCGTTTTAGGTTCGCTCTTGTCGATTCTGAGGATTCTGATTGGCTTGCATGGCTTTATCCTTAACCCCTACACCGCCGCCAATAGGTTTGGCATAGTTATAATGGCGCTTTATGCGGGTGTGTGAACAATGTTATTTTTGAAAACG
Organism: Pimephales promelas; assembly: GCF_016745375.1. The sequence goes on along the minus strand of NW_024121177.1, from coordinate 5,043,279 downwards.
GAGAAGGGGAAAATATTCGTTTAGCTAAATACCCGGCTTTGTGTAAACGTGGCCTTTGTATCTTAAAATCACCCTTGATATGAAATGTATTCTGATACCTTCTGGATATAATTGTTCTTCTGGCACATGCTTCTGTTTTCCAGTGCAGGTCTATTAACTTTGACTGTAGTGGAACTATAGTGGTGTGGGACTATACGTATATCATCCAGCACAATCAATCAATCCAACTCAAATCGTTATCTCTGAAATCCCAGGACCTTACAAACACACACACACAAATTTGGTTCGCACTGAAACTGCACTTAGAAAAAAGTAATTGCACACATATCTTCAGAAATCCACATGATTTGAGGAATCATTCGTGTTTGAGGAATCGTTCATGTTTGTAACCAAAACATTGCAGAATAAGAAATGTAATGCTTACGAGTCAGGGTTTGGCGAGCACCACTTGAACAACTAGAGGAACAGACACTGTGACTGTAAAAGACAAAAAAAAAAAAAAAAATGTGTGAAATGATTGACTTTCAAAAAGACATTGACTAAATTCATGTGAATGCAAAGCCAGCAAAATGACTACAGGGATTTTTTACAGAATACAACAATATCCATTCAGAGATTTTTTTTAAATTGCAGCTGTTTCTTTAAAAAAAAATGCATTAAGGTCATCTAATATTTGTAATGTGAGCTTGCCTGTATTCAAACACACATGCGCACACACAGAATGAATGCATGATGACGGCAGGATAGTTTAAGTATAGGGTATGACCTTCAGAGCCAAAGTCTGGTGATTCACTTTCTCCATCTCTCTGATCCTGACCAGGAACTGGTGTTTATGGGCCTGTGGTGTACACACAGGTTACACAAGGCTTGCGTCTTTGCAAGGTTAGTGTTAGCATAGCCTGACTTTTAACTGTCGGCTAAACTGTGAGATCTAATAAAGTGAGATCTGCAGTGAACCTTGAACTGACGTATGAATGTTTTTGTTTTTGTGTGCAATTGAGAAAATTCAGCCTTGCATTTATCTCAGTTTAGCCATTTGCAGCATTTCAAATATTAGACTTAATGCTGTGTTCAGGCAGAGGGAATATGAAGTGTGTTTTATTCTGTGTGGGCTTCAGTGTAAAACAAGGGTTCACCGACCCGCCCGCAACCAAATAATGTCAAAAAGCAATTAATATCTTAATACCACCATCAGCTGCTGTGGGGCCAAAGCCTCTCCACCTCTCTCTATCTCTCTCACTCTCTTTATTCCTCCATCAGGCCGTGGTTTCCCTGAGGTCCTGGTGGTCAGATGCGGTTTTCGGGGCAAGAGGACTTGGAGTGTGGGCAGCGCGGTCCTTCTCCTTTCTGAGAAAAGATACAGAGAGAGAGAGAGACTCATCTACTGTAATGCATCCATCTCTTTTCTCAATCCATTACACTAAGGTAAGGATGGGCTCACGCTGGGTTTCCACTAATAGTCTGGCTTGTGGACTCTCCTTAGGATAAAATATATTTTTTTAAAATGTAATGCACTATTCTACATTTTATTTTTTATTTTTCACATAGTTCACTTATAATATAAGTCAAGTTTTTTGCACAGGAACAGATATCATTTCAAATTAGGATGGAAATGATCAAATGGGGTTGTTGTTTTTTTTTTTTTTGCATTTGATCATTTAAAAATTCAGTTTGTACCTAACCGCATAATTAAAATAGCTAAATAAATAAGCTTAATGTTATTTATTTATTTATTTTGTTGATCAAAAGCCAGATGTCTACATTTACATTTATGCATTTGGCAGATCATGTTTTATCAAAAGCGACTTACATTCAAGGAACTCATTTGATCAGTTCTTGCATTCCCTGGGAATCGACCTTTCTGTTGCTGGCTTATATATTTGTAAATATTTATAGATTAGCAAAATAGGCCTTATCAATGCGAGATGGAACAACATAGATATATAAAGGCTATGATGATCATTTTGCCAACAATGAATGGATTTGTTTAGTTTATGATACGTTTTATTTTTGAACTTAAACAAATACAATAACATTCAAAACTCATTGGCTTAGACTGCATTTGGCTACAGATTTCTGTAGCCTTGTGCAAACTTATTCAATAGAATTACACTTCTAGAATGTTCTTTCCAGTGCAAAAAATAATATTTTTTAATTTAGTAGTTTTTCTTATCATAGACTACAAATGTCTTCGCAAACTCCTTTTCCTCGAATTACTGAAGCCTATGTGTAAAACGCATTTGCAGTATAGACGATTTGCAGCTGCACGGCTAGCGGCACATTGAGCGTCTGGCTCGCTCATAGACTGCACTGCGGCAACTGCACATCCAATGGCGCGGGCGTCTGTTAGCCAACTCTACGTCCAAGCGGGCGTGGCCTCAGATAGTCCCCGAATTTGCCATTATAGCAGGTCTTCGTTCATTCATAGTCTGTCTGACATATATTTTAGAAGCTATGTGTCTGTCATGGATTTGCACTGAATTGATTCTCAAAAATATAGAACAAAGTGCGTTCCATATCAGTTCAATACGGAACAAGACTTTTATGTGTCAAATACGGGACGATTCCGAATTATACGGAGCGGTTGGCAACCCTGTTCTTCTTCTTACAATGACCTCTCATTTCTGTGATTTCCTAGAAGAAGAAAAAGAAGTGATAGACACAGAGCGCGAGTGATTGTACTGTACACCCAGGCCCACACACCTCGCCTGTCTGGGCGGCACTGCGTGTGGAGTGAATGCTGAGTGTGTTGTGTGGTTTTGGGCAGGCCGCTGGACACCATTAGAAGAGATCTCCCCACCGGCACCAGCGTTTCAACACCACCTCACCTACTAAACCAACAGCCAATTACAGCTGAGTCAGTGTAGACATACAGACAAACCACCGTCCGTGTGCTACTTTTAGCTTTACGTTTCTAAACGCTCAGCAAAGGCTGGGTCGCTCCGTACGAATTTCAATTACTGATGAATACTAGTAGAAGTGGTTTTCCATGGACAAATACTTTTTCTTGGCTTGGTGGTCATTTGAGGTTATGCAGTCAGGAAAATAGAGAGCAAAAATGACTTCTATTCATTAAACTACACTATGTGATATTTAACCAGTTTTAACTGACAAATAAGATAAAATTCTAAAATTAAAACATATTGATTGGTTAACCGTGCTGTTACTTTATCACATTATTAATTCACATGTTAAATTAAATAGAAAAATCTTATAATAAATATAGTTTTTATTTAAAAATAAGAATTTGAATAGTTATAAAATCTACAAATAATTATACATATGTATGTATGTGTGTGTGTGTGTGTGTGTGTAATAGTTACAGATAACTAAAGTTCAAGTTGAAATACTTTTTTTTTCTTAATTAATAAAATATTTTAAATAAAATGTTATAGTTGCTTTTTTAACTGCAAACCTACTTTACCATATAGTTAAAATGTATGTTTAGCAAAAAATACTTATAATTTTACAAAAAAACAATATTAATATACATATAAATTCAAAACAAATATTAAACATAATTATAATAAAATATAAAAACTACATATTACAAATAATAAACAATAAACAATAAATACATCACGTTAAATATAAAAAATACATATTACAAATATTAAACAATAAATACATCAATAACAATAAATTATTTTATTGTTATTGTTTAACAATAAATATATCAAAACATATAAAATGATTTTATATACTGTTTAAAGATAATATTAGTTTGAGTTGAAATATAATTTTATAAATATTGAATAAATTTTAGTTTATAATTTTGATTAATATTTTAAGTTACTTTACCATATGTGGTGAAAAGGTATGTTTATCAATACAGTTATCAATATAGTTTTTTGTTTAAAAATTAAAATTCTTAGTGTAAAATAAAAACAAAAAAACATCTAAAAATATTCCAAAAATGGCTACATATAATATCTGTAACATTTCCATAAACTTTAGTTCAAGTTAGTTTTTCAATTACTAACATTTTTTCAATTAAAACCAAAAAGGCATTTATAACGTTAAATAAGCTGGCTGTAGTCCTGCTTTACGGTTTAAATAACCTACTTCGTAGTCAATATTAGCAGAAAAACCTAGCAAAACTTTGTTTTCCTAAATTATTTAACGCATGTTAACGTCACTGAAGTTAAACTGTAGTTTGCAACCTTACGTGCACATCACAGGAGTCTGTGTTATCTGTGTTAAACTGCTGTGAGTGGTCCGCATTCAGCACCAATTGATTTCCTCTCCCCCTCGCTGACGGCTCTGATAGAGAGCAGTCATAATTCTCTGCACTCGAGAGATTAAATTCCTGTATCGCTGTCAGCTACATTAACTCACTTCCTGGATCTAAACCCTATTAGCGTAGCAGGCCTCGCTAACATTAATAAATCAATGCTCCTGATGGCAGATGAAGATCCGGAGCTACTATGCATCTCTCTCTCTCTCTCAGCGCTGATGAAGATTATATAACTTGAGTTATATCTACAATTTAAAAGACACTTTTTTCAATTACCTGATAAAAAAGTTGACTTGAAGTTGAAAGCACAGGAGAAGTCAAGAGAGGAGAGGAGAGTAGGAGAAGTAATGAGAAGAGAGGAGAGGATCTACTCTACGTAGATCTAGGTCATTTCCAAAGAAGCCAAAAAGAAATCAACTCCCATCACTGATCTTTTAAGAAGTAGATTTGTTTTTGAAGAGCTGGTCTGATGTTCAGGAACATTTATCTGGACCTGAACTCTCTGGCTTCATCACTGATACAGACAGTCACAGTACTTTAGGTTTATTTCTGTTGATTGCAGAGTCTTTTTCCAGTGCCTGTGCTTTGTTAGAAACTGGTTTGGTTCTTGATTGCGAGCGCTATCCTCTAACTGCCAACGGTTCATTTAGCCCAGCAACGAGATAGTTGATATGAGGCATTGATTGCCTTTTTTTCCCCTTTTCTTTCTTGTATGACACCAACGTGCTGGTACAAACTTCAGCAGAAATCTTTCCATATGGATCAGTTTGTGTGTAGATAGACACAGAGAGAGACTTGTGGCTCAACTATTGACGTGTCCATGTGGTGATTCTGCTCAGCATCACAGTAGATGAACGTTCTCCAAGCCTGTTGCTCACTGTCACTGACACAGATGCAGCAGAAGATACAGAAAGACCCATTTTTTCACCGCAAAACTCTGGAACAAACCCACAGCACATTCACAAGAACCTTTGGAACAGGAGAAAAGAGAAAGCCTGATCAAAACAGGGATAAAACGCACTTCCACACAGCCCCAAACTCATCTTCTCGGAGATGCATGTGGTGTAAATTTGATCAAAAGCACTTTTTTTTTCAATTGGTCAGGGCATACATGTCAGTGATGTGAAAATACGTTAGAGCTGTTAAATCTTGAGTAAAACAGCTTCTGGAGACGATTACACCGGCGATACGAACCAGCTGTGGCTTTGGCAGAGGGTACGAGACGGTGTATCAGAAATCAAACCAGAGATGACTGGAGCATGATGGAAAGTCCAGAAGGAATAATTGTGAAATGATTTCACACATTTATCACTGCACTTTTTAATCCACACTAACAACCTGCCAAAGTGAGACGCTACATCCCTGTGCTGTTCTTGCCATTTCTGGAACTTTGTTTCTCCGCTCTCCTCATGTTACCGTCCTTATGATAAATGGCTTGTATTGTAGAATTCTTCATTTGTAGGTTATTTTATCTTTATCAGCAATTCACCTTTGGCTAAGCCCCGCCCCCCTTAGTTACTGTTGCTACATCCGTCAAACTTCATCTGCGCTCTGCATGGCTTATGTTGTAACAGCTCTTCCTGCTGAAATGTTATCAAACTTTTATAAAAGTGTCCGATAGAAGTAGGCAAAATGGGCTGCAATATGCGTTCGAAGGCTATATTCAAGACATACAGGTGAAACGCAAGAAACAACAAGGCATCCAAATAGAGGCAAAAGCATAACGTTATCGGTCACAGTCAAAAAATGAACCACCGCATATCCTACTAATCGAGACAGAGGCTGGGACTAACAATATCAGGGAGCAACACTGTTCATGCAAAGCTGGGTAGGTATTCACTTCTATAATCGTTATTACAAAGCAAACGGACTACACGAGTATAACGTTGTATTTATTAGCAGCGTGTGCAGTAGCGGTTCTAGGCACGGGCGAACCGGGCAGTCGCCCGGGGCGGCATTTCTTCATGTCACGTGGGGGGCGGCACGAGCAGTTAAAAAAAAAATACTCTGTGCCGCGAAGTTTTTCTATTTTTTATCATTTCGATTCAATTATTGGCAATTGCGCCCTGGTTGCTGAGAAGGTGCCGTGCGCAGAAGCGATGTCAAGGGGATCTCCTGATTAGTTCACGTATCGCGTCTTTTGCGCGCTCGAGGTCGTTATTTCAAATCCTCTATGTTTCAAATAGGCGCACGGAAAGCGCGCTCATTATGCGCTCACGGGAAGCGCGCTCATAAACTTTTCACTATGGGAGTGCACGTGCACCCAAACACTTGGGGGTGTTTTTTTCTCTTCTCCGTAAATACATCTTTTAGCAGAGCTACAGCAAGCGTTTTTCTGTGGTGGAAATACATTAGCTACTAAAACTGCTTTGTCGTTGTGTAGAGCGCAGTGTAATGAGTGCATGGTTCTATAGCAACGACAGCCATGGGAAAATCGGTACGAATTTTACTATTAATAATAAAAGATAAGCTACTGTGCATTATAAATGTCAGGAAGGGGGTCGAAGGGGGTCTCGCCCAGGGTGTAATTCAAAGTAGAACCGCCACTGAGCGTGTGCTAGCGTATCAACAACCGGTATGAGAACCGAAATCATAACCTTAAACATTATAAAACGGTCTAACTAGTATAACTTCACGTTAAGGTTAGAAGCAAAAAAGATGTGCTTGTTGATGTTTGAGGGGTTTAGCTGACTGAGGAAATCCACACAGTTTAATCCAAAGACGACACTTGTCAGGATTTGACTTCGGTTTTGGAAAGTGAAAAAACGGACACCCCCCTCCAACCTCTCTGGGAAACGCGTATCTGTGTTACAAATGCCCTAGGCACAACGTTTAACCATATTTTCGATAAAACTACGACGGTAATAGCCTGCTGAGACCAAAATATGAGACTCCTGTGTTGAAAGTCAATGAAGCGCTGTGAAAAATTGTCCGACCTCTGTGGGAGCTCGTTCTTGGCTGCGCTGTGATTGGTCAATCTACATTCTAGGGTTTGGCTTAGCCAAAGGTGAATTAGGAATATAAAACTGATAGTTCCAGTCCTGGATGTTGATTGGTCATACAGCATTCCAGTCATGCTAAAAACAATAGCCACTATGACATGAAACACCTGTTCTCCAGTTGTACATTTTATATCCAGCACCCATATCTGTACATACCGGTACTCTTGGTTTACATAGTGGAGACTAGCCCTATTTAGACTGGACTGGTTTCCTCAAAAGACATTAGAGACGTACTGTGTGATTTTAAAACTGTCCAAATCTGCCATGGCTGTGTTTTTCTAACACAATCTCAGTAAAACCTCAGGTTTTTTTGGCTAACTCAACGGTCCTAATACTGTCCGAAAGCGAATGTCTGTGACTGTTGCTGTTGTATGTCCTAACGCTTCTCCTCGTGTTTTTTGTCCTATGGGCTACCGCTTGCACAGCAAAGCATGCTTTTATTTCATTTTATTTAAACATGGATAATTTCAGATGAAAAAATAAAATCATAAAATTATTAAATAGAGCCAAATCGTGGAAACGGCTAAGACTGGCCATTTTAATATCAGTGTCAGGTAAGAGTAAAATACTAAATTTCTCTTTATTATGAACAGCCACTTCTATAAACCTACGTGAAGTTTCTTGTGTCTTTATGATAAACTAATATTATATAAATAAATAAATAATTAAGAGACATATACGTCATACGTGATGCATGCAAAACAGCACAGACCTCCTGTAACCGCAGCGTCTAGAAAACACACACTCACACCTCGGTAATAAACACAAAGATGTTTGTCTCGTCATAAATCTGCAACTCAAACGTCATTTAAAAAATTAGGCCTGTCCGAGCTAAGCCTGTGTACGAAGCTAAAAGCCTGTCCGTTTTGGTATGAAAGCATCTCCTAAAGAAAGTAGAAGAAAAAAAAAAAACAAAAGTGAGGTTTAGGCATAAAGCACATATTTAATGATTGCAATATATATGAATCGGTGGTTCCAGGGGCCCGGGGCCCACTAAGGGGGACTTTCAACGAGGCCACAATATGACTATAAATATGATAATTTAAAATAAGACAACACAAGCATTAAAATTTGCTAAAATGGTTACACTTTATTTTAAGGTCTAATTGCTACAGTGTAATTATATATTTAAGAACTGAGTAATATTAATTATACATGTACTTAGAATTAGGATTTGGTTCAGGGTTAGTTGCATAACGTGTAACAAGGACACTGTAAAATAAAGTGTTACAGCTAAAATGAATAATCAAGATCTCTTAGTATTTGGTTATTTTTATAACAAATATATATTTTCTAGTTATGCCAAGTGCTTAAATATTTTATTGGGTATAAATTGTAAGTGTGCCGAATGGACTTGAAGTAAAAAAGGTTGAGATCCACTGGGGGCAAAAATCAGTGCATTTATACAGACAGATATACAGACAGATATGTGATGTAAAAATACAGCATACAGTACATTACAAGAGCACCTCCGGAAAAAAACTATTACATTTAAAGTCCCCCTTTTTGAATAATGTCTTTCTTCAATATCCACTAATATCGGTGTGTAAGAATGTGTGTTGTGTGCTTGTGTAGATGTGCTTTTTGAAATATTAATGCTCCAAGAGTGTGATGTTTCTGTAGTGTTCTGTAGGGTCCCATATCATAAGCACTCTCTGAACACTTCATTTCCCATTATAGCCTGTCGTTTAGTGCGACGCCTGAATGGACAGTTGGATTTATTTTCCCCTGTTGTCCCTGTAGAGATCCTCATAAAAACTGGCTGAATACTGTTTGGACATCCACTAGTGACTAATACTACAAGAAAAAACATAAGTATATTTACAATGACAAATTTAAATCATATAAATTAATTTAATACATTTTACCAGTTTGCCAAGCTCTGCTATTTTGGCCATCCTCTGTCAGATGGATACAGGGTATTTGCTTTTTTGTACTTCGGAGTACCAAAATCCCAGTTTCATAAGTGAACATAAATAAAATTTAAAATTAAATTAACCATTTAATTTCCTTTAAAAAAAATGCAAATATTTGTACAATTATTGTCCCAATTAAGGCCCAGTAGACAGATTTTATTAAAACTTAAACCCTGTTTTACCACAAAAAAATATCATTTTATTTTTAATGGTATTCAAAATATTTAATATAATCCCAGCGATGATAATTAAATAAATAAATAATCAAATAATTAAATTATTTGTTCAACACAATGAACAAATAATTTAATTATTTTTTACATTACTAATATAAAAAAGGAACATGTAAAAATGTTGAGGTATGCTATCAAGAAACCTTTTGTTAAAAAAACCATCAACTAAAATGAGTGTTAACACTCTTGACACTTCAAACTGAAGATGAGGGTCAAAGTCATCGAGTGTTTCAATGACAACAGCTACGTTTTAATTAATTGCGGCTGATTGCGGTTCTGGCGTTTGAGCTCTCAGACTACAAAAGAGCAGCACTTCTCGGAGGAAATGCGGAAAACGAGAGGGGAGGGTGACGTCTGTGACCTCGAGGTCAAGCGGTAGCATCCCTCCACCACGTCCACATCACTTTAGAAACATTAACTTCACGTCACACCTGCCTCTTCAGTCAGACTCATCTATCAAATCGGCATCAGAGAGAAAATATATTGGCACCAGACCCTCGTAATCAATGCCATTACCACCGCACCCTTTCCTAAACCCAGAGAGGGTCATCTGCAGGGTCACGCGGCGGTCAGACCGCGCTCAGAATATGAGGCCAGGCTCAAGTTCAAGGTCGGGGAGGTCAAAGGTCAAGCTTCCAGGGAAATGGGCCCAGCTGTGCAGGGATGTGGTAGCGTACGGGCTGGACGTCTGGACGGGTGACCAGTCGCGACCCCTGCTTTTGTGCTTGTATTGGTGAGTGGCGGTTTCCTTATGGTCTTGCGGTCGGACACAGGGCTCTGCCAAGCTGCCAGAGAAACGAGAGACGACTATCGGTTTAAAATAGTGGACAGAGGTCAAAACGAGGCCAAATGAGAGAGTTTGTGTCATGGATAAAAGTCTGACAGCCGGTCGAGACACTGTATTGTTCAGAAGCCTTTTGTGATCAACAAACAATTATCATATTACTAAAGTCTCTCAGAGCCTGAGTTTTATATAGTGCATTTTTTGCAGTTCATTCTGCCTGGTTCAAGACTGCCTGACTGATATCACGTCAATTGACCAATCACAGATCTTTTTTTTTTCTACATCCCATTTAGGGTCAGGTAAATTTCAAATTGATTTGAAAATGTTTGAATATTTGAAACCAGGGTTTCACGAACACATTGTCCCACTTGAGCATCTTATGATCCGGTGTTTCCAGGGAACATTTACATGACAAGGATCTACTAAAAACAAAAACGTTTTTCCTTTTTTTTTGCAAACAAACGACAACAAAAACAATCCCAGTTACAATGGCGTATTAGTAGTTGCTGATGTCACTTTGTAAAGAAACACTACACATCTATAGACCGAACGCATAATACACATGCGCATGACGTCACCATTTTCACAAATTCGTGTTTTTGTCGTTTACACAAAGACTTCAAAAACTTGAAGTCCGTTTTCAAAAGCTTGCCTTTTCAGTCCCCAAAACGCTATTGTTGTGTAAATGAACGGCCAAAACGAATAAAAAGTTTTCCGTTCTTTAGTTGAAAATGGTTTCGTTTAAACGGCCTGAATCTATTTACTAGCAATTCATGTGACTGTTATGTGCATGTTGTTGAATTATTGAAATGATTAAAGGAGTAGTTAACTTTTTAAAAAACTTTTGCTGATAATTTACTCACCCCCATGTCATCCCATGATGTCCATGTCTTTCTTTCTTCAGTCGAAAAGAAATTAAGGTTTTTGATGAAAACATTCCAGGATTTTCCCCAAATAATGGACTTCAATGGGAACCAAACGGTTCAAGGTCCAAATGAGAGTTTCAGTGCAGCTTCAAAGGGCTTTAAACGACACCAGACGATGAATAAGGGTCTTATCTAGGATCCTTCGAGTCATGACTCGAAAAAAGATTTGTTCATTTTGATGAACGAGTTCGAACAGGAGAGTCACGAACACTCATCACAGAACAGAGCAAGGCGAGCATTTGTGCTTATAAAACTTCAACTTTTTTATTTATTTTTGAAATGACGGATCGTTTCGCTAGATAAGACCCGTATTCATCGTCTGGTGTAATTTAAAGCCCTTTGAAGCTGCACTGAAACTCTCATTTGGACCTTGAACCGTTTGGACCCCATTGAAGTCCATTATATGGAGAAAATCCTGGAATGTTTTCATCAAAAACCTTAATTTCTTTTCGACTGAAGAAAGAAAGATGTGGACATCTTGGATGACATGGGGGTGAGTAAATTATCAGCAAATTTTTTTTTAAAAGTGAACTACTCCTTTAACTTATAATCTAAACCTGTGCATCCAGACTCCCTGAAACACACAGCCAATCACATCTGCATGCAGATTCCCATTCCCCGATCAGATCACTGTCCCGCGTGCCGTCCGGTCGTGGGCAGGAGTGTTGCGGAGAGAAGAAGCTGTTTACACAGGGTGGAGCGTACGTTAAATATTTCCATTCTTAAGTGTTACACTGGGAATATGAGAGCAATAACAGAAGAGAGGAGAACAAACGCGAGGCAATTCTCTCCAGATGTGTGTGTGCACAGAGGGAAAGACGCTTTCTTTTTTTGTGAGGAATTATAAAATTATATACGGTTCAGTTCTAGTTCTGGTCTTTAAAAGTTGGGTATTATTCCTGCATTTCAGAAGTCGGACAGAGAGTGTGACATGAAAAATGCCATGCAGAGATGTTTTTGAGTGCTAATTCACTTTTATTAAATCAAATAATCTTAACAGTGTAGCCAGTGAAGCTTATAATACAAATATGAGAAATAAAATTCTTATTATCAGTTTAAAAATAGTACATTTAAAAATTGAGTTTATTGTAATATCATGTTTTTAATTAACCTCCTGTTTCTTTATTTCAAATTTCATATTCAAAACATGAATTTCATAACAATATTTCAGTGGTTGTAATTTCTGTATAGGACAGGGACACGGAACTGAGCCAGCTTTATGGCTAAATAAATAAATAGCATTAAAATTATCTCAATAGTTATGATCATAAAAACATCAGTATAAATATGAATACTGGATCTCCAGCAATACACCAGAATAGAAACACAGTGTGTGATGTACTGTTCCGCTCCAGTAATATAAAAACGCTTGACCTTTGACCTCTGAGCTTCACAGGTAGTCACATATTCTCTCACGGACTTCTGATGTCAATCAAGTCATGTTAAGAGCAAACTGTGATCTGTCAAGTCATGTTTGCTGTGCTGAGATCTTAAATAGGCAGTTTTTGTATTATTATTATTATTTATTATTATTTTTTTTGCATTTTTGTCAATTTAAAGGTAAGCTCTACAAACAGTATTTATGGGATAAAATCAATTACCACAGAAAACATTTTTACGCTGTAAAAAAACGCAACTAAATATATTTTGTTTATTTTTTGCACAGACTTTTTTTTGAGTATTTGCTCCCAAAAGTTGAGATAACATTTTTTTTTTTGTCAAAGATAAATCAATTGGATAAGCACAGTAAATTAAGTTTAGCTTACTAAAAAATATTGTGTATATAAAATATTGATTACTCAAAAGTTTACTCAAAAGTAAAAGTATCTCACCAAGGCTGCATTTATTTGAACAAAAAATATGGTAAAATGTGAAATATTATTAAAATTTCAAATAACTTTTTTTTTATTTGATGATGTTTAATAAATCTAATTTTTTACTTTGATCAAAGAGCTGAATTTTCAGCATCATTACTCCAGTGCCCGAACTCAGGGTTGAGAACGTACAAATGACGTGCATTTATTTGAAATGGCATTTCTTGTAATAATTATAATACAGTGTTACTTTTAATCAATGTGCTGAATAAAAGCACTATTTTCTTACTGACCCCACACTTATGAACAAGATGTTCGTAATAGCGGCAGCAACCACATATACAGCAGAAAGGGAAAATCTGACATGGAAACACCGCAGAAAGACTAAGAGTGATAGAACATGAAGGGGAAGGAGGAACGTAAACAGAGAGAAAGACAGAGGGAAAGAGGTAGACCACAGATCTTCTAGTCTGGGCCTCTAATGTTTCCACAAGCCCCGATGCTTTACACCAGTGTAAACGTACTCTGTCAACCTCTTCAACACTGAAGCTGCTAAAGAGAGGTTTTTCATCTAAAAAGAAAACATGTTTTTATCTCTAGATGGGTGGGGAAGGCAATAATTACCAGGCTTGGTTTCATTATTTGTGTTATAATGGAAGTCTAAAATTTCAGCTTTCTTCCAAACGTCCGCACCATTATGTAAATGATCTTCAATCGCAGGGTCACCGCGCAGTTTTCCACAGACCACCTTTGTCTCCGTTTTTGGACTGTGTGAAACCCGACAGGAATTACAAGCTTCTTTTTCACATTCCTTGTCACTTTGGGTCTCCTTTCCCGTCCACAGAGCATTTCTGTCAGAGAAAGAAGCCGTTCACTCTTAGCGACAACACAGACCTATAATCTTCTGCTAAACCTAAAGCTATATCCCCAGAAAACCTATATCCTTTATTTTTTTTTCTTTCGGAAGTTCAGAACGGACTTCCTGTTGACCTGGTCATGTGACTGTAAATAGGAAGTGCCAGATTGGTTTGGCCTTCATTGACTCTCCAGTGCTGCTGCTATTGTTCCTCTCGGTTTGATTGAATGACGTCCACCGAACACACTGTAATCAGAGGATCCGCCCTGGTCGGTCCTGGCACAGGTTCTCTCGGTGAGTTTACAGAGGAGAGCTGCTAGTGTTTATTTGTTGTGAATGTGAAAGACACTTCTTCGCTTTGGCTTGGAGGGAAAGCAGTTGTCATTTTCCTGTACCTCCTGTCTGTTCTGTTTATTTTCTGTGTTTTGCAAAGTGCATATAATCTCTGTGCATATAATGGATGTGTTGAACATGGTTGCTTAAAAGTACTGTAGCTATAGGTGATTGATAAGTGGTTGGTGTTGAAGGGATAGTTCACTTTGAAATTAATTTTTGGTATGTTTTAGCTTACTTCAAGGGCATCCAAGATGTAGGTGTCTTTGTTTCCGCAGTAGTTTCAATTTTGATATTTTTAGGTCAAACCGTTTGTGTCTATCAGTCATATAATGGAGGTCTATGGTCACCACCTCAAAGAGCATGCACAGAGAAGTCCAAATTAAACATGATTTAATGACTCGTAAATGTAAGTACACATTGATGGTCTAAGACACGAAACGAGTGGTTTGTGTGAGAAAACGAACAGTATTTATATTGTTTTTACCTCTTGTAAGTAACCACTTAAATTCCCTCTATTAAAAACAGTAATATTGTAAAACATTATTATAGTTTAAAATAATGTATTCCTGTGATCAAAGCTGATTTTTCAGCATCATTACTCACATGATCTTTCAGAAATCATTCTGATGATTTGATGCTCAAGAAACATTTCTGTTGAAAACATTTGTTCTGCTCAACATTTTTGTGGAAACGTGATGAGATGTCAAAAGAACAGCATTCATTTGCTTTATACATCTCTTTACTACCACTTTTGATCAATTGAATGCATCCTTGCTGAATAAAGTAATAATTTCATTTTTAAAAAAAACATAGTGACACCAATCTTTTGAATAGTACACTTTAAAAGATTTTATCGGTGAAAGGCTGTAAAAATAGTACCGTAAAAAAACTGCTAATTGGTTAACAGAAATTACCAGTACCATATCCAGTGAATAACTGTAATAGATAGAAAGTGCAATAAGTGAAAACAAACAAGTCATTGTATAATTTACAGTGAAAAATGTAAATTGACATTTCTAGAATTACCTGTGAGACACATCACATTTCATGTATATTTTCATTGAAATAACAGTTTTTTCTTAGTTTTTTCAGTTATGTGCATTAGGGTTACATCTAATGTTAAATCTATGTTTATTGCATTGATTTACTGTAATGTCATGTGTGTTACCATGATGGTTACACTCTAAAAAATGCTGGGTTGTTTTAACCCAATTTTGGGTCAAATATGGACAAACCTGAAATGTTGGGTTAAAAATGTAATGTAAAAATTTAACCCAACGGCTGGGTTAGTCCATATTTGACCCAAAGTTGGGTTAAAACAACCCAGCATTTTTTAGAGTGTACAGTGAAACTGTCAGCAGCCCCAGTTCCTGTGTATTCTTCAGAAATGTTACAATATTTTTTTGTGATTTAAATAGTTATTCACTGGCTTTAGGTAATGTCCGCATCATTAGTAGAGCATATCTGACTTTCATGTGCGCATATTAACACACAAGTGAAGTGTTGTTCTGTCCTGTGAGCGCTGTTGGTTTGCCGTCTCTTGTGGTCTCATGCTCAGATCGAGCAGCACATGGACCGTGGAAGAAATCTGGCCAATCAAAGACTTTGTGATAAAGATCTCTGGAAGCTTCAGCTAGTAAACAGCACCATAAAAGTGGCTTTTGGGGTGGAGCACAAGAGAGAGACTTGAAGCAGTGCCCATCACCAATAAAGCCACAACTTCTACAACAGCTCTCCCCTCCTGTCTCGCTCTCTATTTACACTTTCATTCTCTCTGCACACCAATTTTCAGCCCTTGCACTGCCGATTTAGAGGTGGGAATCCTTTCTGTAAAATTGCGTGTGGAAAAGTGCCAGTCGTTGTAAGGAAGTCATCCATGATGGCCACTTACATAATGCCAAGAAGAAACCTCAGGGCCTCGGTCTGTGATATTGAGCGCTCTCATATTGGAGCGACTGAAATAGACTGGCAGCTGTATGAAGCCAGACTCAATAGCGCCCCCTAGTGTCTGTCTGCAAAACACAACAAATGTGCTTCATTCATTTGGAGTAGCAATCTACATAACACCCCAACAGTTTTGCACAGGCAAGAAAGAACCACTAAATCTAGTTGGATATGTTTTGACATATACCGTTTTTAATTAAATTCTTTGTTTAATTTGATTTGGCAGACTTTAAAGCAATGAAGTGCACTGAGTTTTTCTGTTCATTTGCTCAGATTTAATTCTTCCCCTCAAAATCTGATTCTGAAATGTCACGCAAATTAAAGACAGAACAAAAAAAACTATATTATGCAGAAATTAAAGTCTTTGTGGAAAGAGTTTTATAGAAATCTCAGGATGGTTTGATATTTGAGGCCATCTTGCCATAATTAGAGGCTGTTATTGCATCCGCCGCAAATAATAAAGAGAACGTTTGATTAATTCCTGTCTTTTTCCTCTCATCTTTTCTTATTTAACGAAGCAACTCGACCGTTTCATCATCTTGTTTGGTTATATGCAGCATCGTGTTATGTTTTGGTGACTTTGGTGATTGAGATTTTGTAGCATTTAATTAGATGAAATAAAGAGAGAAAATTAAAATTAAAGGTCAAATCTTGACATGCAGATTTAAATAAAATATACAGCAACACATGGACTACGTTGGATCTTTCAATTTCTTGATACAATCCAATAGAATTCTAAATTCTAAAGTCATCAAGTGTCTTCATTGATTCACATCAGTCATTCATTATTTCATAGAAAGTCTTCGTTGTTCTGGCTGGTTGCCAGGGGGTTGCTATGCAGTTGCAACTTTCTAAAATCCACTCAGAACACCTTAGAATTATTCTTAGGTGTTCTGAGTGGATTTTTGAATGTTACTATGTGGTTAAATAAGTAGAGAAACATTTAATGAACATTTAAGCTCAAACTTACTACAAATGCAATGCATATTCCCAAACTCAACAGATTTATACTCAATCAATGGAACTAAATGGTAAAACGCATCTTGATTCAGTGACCATATCAGTTTCATTTGATTTAAAAAAGAACATTCTGAGAAAAACAAAAACATACCAAATAAGAAAATGATGGCCATGAAATTATGCTGCATGTAATCAACTAGTATCAACAGAAAATAAATACACACATATTTCTTCTGTCACATTATAATTTTAAAGCTCATTTTTTATCTTAGAAAAATCTTAAGCCTTTATTACTTGTAAAACAGAAATGCATAACAGAAGACAAGGCAACACAGTAATGAGGACAATATTTTAGTCAAGGGTTTGGTGCAAGTCTGTGTCCATGAGTACAAATAACAGTGCCTCAAAAATCTGTCTTTCCATCACTGTCCTGTGCCTGTGACAAATGATTTATGCGTAGCTTTACTAAGGATGAAGGAGGTACAGTAATATATAAGACTCTGACATTTGATGATCTTGTATTCCTGACAAAAAAATGCATGCTTTCTTGCTGATCAAGCAATGCTGTGCATGAACGTCTTACTTTTAAAGTTACCTTCACCTATAAGACCCCATTGCTGTTTCAGTACCTTGTGCATCTGCACTGAAAGTCTAAAAAAATCATATTTCTGAAACACCCTATCTAGACAGTCCCAACCAATGGATCGTCAACAGCTTGTCATGCTCAGCGAAGACCAACTCTATCAGATGTGATGCATTTACTTCAAAGACTCTAAAATGCACCAGGAACAAATGAAACTCAAAATTGCATTATTTCTACTAATTTAGACAGAAGAATCATGCCTTTTTTGTAACTTGTTCCATTTGTATTAACAGTCTTGGCTCAATGTACTTCCCTTACATCTGGGGATTTCAAGCTATTTCCTTTTACTGGGAATTATGACACATTTGTTGCTTCAAACAATGACCTCTTCAAGCTGGGTAAGTTAATACTTAGTGCTTTGCTTCAAATTTTGTTCACAAATTCAAGGAATGCTGTTGACTTAGTGAAATTAACTATCAACCATATATATTCAGCAATGATGCATTGATCATAAGCGACATTTCTTTTTCAAATAGGCCAAATACTGTTCTTTTGAACTCTCTATTCGTTAAAGAATCCTGGAAAAATAAGGTATCGTGGTTTCCACAAAACTAAAGCAGCACAACTGTTTTCAACATTGATAATAATAATACATGTTTCTTACGCAGCAAATCATTGTATTAGAATGATTTCTGAAGGATCATGTGACACTGAAGATTTACTCAACCCATTTAATCCCAAATTTTTCCCAGAGATGACATGAATTTATATGGATATTAAACAATCAATGTCAATTATGTTAAAAAAAAATGAAAAGGGGGTCGAGGTCTATGGTGTTGTTGCATTTAGAAACTGACAAACCTCCAGCAATCAGTTTAAAGACAGGGTCAAATAGTTGAAATTGGTGTTTTATTCCATTAACAAATAAGGAAACATTGACCCTTTCATGATGAGGTGTGCAAAAAACGTATGAGCTATTCAAAAATTAACTTAACAAACTTATCTGTCATTTCTAAGCTTTGACGTCATCATTGCGTTAAGATGGCAGTACCAGGACATCAAATGTGTGTGATCACATGACCAAACTACCTAATCATTTTAGACCTGCCCCGAACTCACATAGACTTCTTACGTTATAAATGAACATGTGCTTCATAATAAGAGTTGCTTTTTAATACCAAACTAAAATATGTGAGTTTTCCCTGAATTAGAAGTAGTTGAATCGATGAAGATGTGCTGTATGTGAAGATGAAGAGGAGTGAGAATTACAGGAACACAGTCACACCCCTCCCGTCTTCATCCATACAGAGACAGAGTTATTTCAGTCGGGAGCTCCGGATTTCTGGTTTGCACGTGTAAATTACATGTCGCCAACATTAAATATTAAACCTAATCAGTGCTTAATTATTGATGCCACTGCTTTTTATACAGGAGTGCCATTGGTACTTGAGATATCCAGCAAAGAGCCTTTCTGCATTACTTTATCTTTGAGGTTAAGGTCTCTGGCCACGATTCCCACTCACTTCTCTTTGGTTTTCTTGATTGATGATCACAGGAAGTCTGTAAAAGAGAGAGAAGGAATGGAGAACTAGATCAGGTTGGGCAGTTATGACTGCTCAGAGGAGCTCGCAGGACGACTAAGTGCCCGAGTAAACCACAACTGAGTGTTTGATGCGCGTGTGTGTGTTAGCAGAGGACCTGAGCATCTGTAATGATCGCCCAGGAGTGGTTGGTGATGGAGAAGATGGTTACCCACAATGCTCTGCTGCAGTGGCTCAGGTGGAGATGTCTACACTGGGTCTCAATACACTCAAACATTAGCCAGCCCAGTGGCGTAGCCACGAGGGGGCCTGGGTGGGCCTAGGCCCCCTCATTTACATGTCCGGTCCCCTCAGATTTCTGATTGCTTAAAAAAAAAAAAAGTTGTTTTATTAGGATTGATAGATAGACCAATCAAAATGCTGCGCGGTAAAATGCGGCTTATTTTCAAACTTGATTTGTTTATATAACGTATTGCGCGTAACGTACGCTGTCATCTTCATCTTTGCGTGAGAGTTAATATGCTGTGACAATGGCAGGCGCTCAAACTCAAAGTACAATATTACACTTTTTTTAAAAAGCACGGAAAGATCAACTTGATGTATATAAATAATGTTGCCCCCTCAATTAAAGACGGGACCCCCCAAAAATAAAATTCTGGCTACGCCCCTGAGCCAGCCAGAAAAAGTTGTAGACAGTTATTTTGATGAAAACATCAGAACAGAAAAAGCTAAATGCTGTTCAACTGGTTATTAGTGGTCTTTAAGGCGGCAAGCATCACTATTACTATTTCTCACTGTTTGTTTGTGCTACAATCTTAAAAATATCGGTTCTTCATTGGCATTCTATGGAACCATTCACATCATGGAATCCTTCCATTCCAAAAAAGGTTCTTTATATCCACCTTATTCCAACGCCTCATGACGCTTTGCGCGAATCATGGGTGTAACTTCCGTTAAGTAGTAAACAATCAGTGGAAGTCTCGCTCTATGAACGCAATATTAATGAGATGACCTTAATCGACTCACCGTTCAACCATTGAACATTGAAATGAAATTTAAAAGTGTAAAAGAATCAACAAGGTACTTTCAACAGACCAAAAACAGCCCAAAACATGCGAGTCTTTGGTTAAATATCACTACAGTAGGCAAATATCTCTATTGTGTAACAAGCCTTAATCAAAAATGTTCATTAAATAAAGTGATTTAACTAAGTGACATAAGTGATTTTCGTCATTTTGACAGATTATAAATTGCATTTACCCGTGAAAACAAACCTGTAATGAGACTTGAGGATGTGAGGAGAATAACAAGAGATTCTTTGTGCATTCCAGTGAATTATTAATGGAATATCGTAAATTAGATTCGGGAGAACACACCACAAATGGCCGTATATGTTGTCCTTTTTCATAGTATAGCGTTATTCTCATGATGTCTGAAAATGAATTGATGGATCAGCTTTATTTGTAGAGCAACCTTATGATTTGAAATGATTCGTTTCAGTCTTTTTGAATGGAAGTTCCCCAAACCGGAAGTGCCGCCCATTATTCAAACGCAGTAAGGTTGTCAGGAATAAGGTGGATTGATAAAGTTTCTTTAGATTGTTAAAATGTTCTTCACACTAAGAAAAATAACGGAATTGTTCACTAAAAGTTTAGGGTTAAGGATAAAGATCTATCTCTCTATCTATCTATCTACAGTATCTATCTATCTATCTATCTATCTACAGTATCTATCTATCTATCTATCTATCTATCTATCTATCTATTTACATCTATCTATCTATCTATCTATCTATCTATTTACATCTATCTATCTATCTATCTATCTATCTATCTATCTATCTATCTATCTATCTATCTATCCATCTATCCATCTATCCATCTATCCATCTATCTATCTATCTATCTATCTATCTATCTATCTATCTAAAATAATACTGTTATAAAATTTCTCTTGCCATTTCTTTGAAATTATTTGTGAAATTTACAAGCAATTTCTGAGTAAAACAAATGTTTTCAGAATAAACCTACACCATTTTTTTGTTCAGTGTACTTTTCTAAGCAACTGCACTTACAGTTTATGCATGGCAGACATTAAAATGGGTAAAAAAAATCACATAGACTTACATTAAAATATCTAAAGACCAAAGCTCTTTTGAGAAATTAAACCCCTAGAAACCACTCAAAACATCCTAGCAAACCACAACAACACCCTAGCTCAATCCTGCAATGCATTCAGTTAGAGAAAACATCCACTCCGGCTGAATAATCATTACTCACATCTAAGGGATCGCTAGAATTATACACAAAGTGACTGATTGGTGGAAATTAGTGCAATAGTATAGATATACACTGGCTGAAATGACAGGAAATGGTTGTTTAAAAACTAATAGTGGGTTACTTTGATCAGTCAGATGCAATCAAATCCTGTATCAATCAGGAATGTGTCCAAACACAAATTTAAAATGCATTGCGGACATTTCACATTGAGTTTTAAAGACCCTGTCTTCATAGCAACAAAACAGAAAACAGGCAGAAGTGTGAAGAACATGTTTTACAACAATGAAAGAATATAAAACAATTTTTTACGAATCTTGAATGCAAATATAATGGTCATTTACAACATAGCACTTTTTTTGTATTGGTAAAAACTTGAAGAAGGCAGCATCATGCATTCAGACTCATTCAAGATCAGTTTTAATAAATATCCTAAGTATCATTGCTGTTTTGTCAACTTGAATTTGTTCGTTCACAAAATGCAAATGCAAATTTTCAATTAGAAAACAATAAATGTATCATTTTGTGAACTATGCAGTCTTCTGAAAAAGCAATCAAAGTTCAAAGCAAAGATATTTAGGATTTGGATTTCAGACCTGAACACTTGACACAAATATTTGTCGAAACCTCAATATAAATTGGATACATCATATCATTAGTCATTTGATTGATGGATCAATCCATATATCGATGTATTGTTGCCTCTACTGCAATGCATGCTGAGAATTCACAAACCCTTAACGTTTCATCAGTATTATTCAAGATGAAATTCTATGTTTTTAACTAGTTTAGACAACATTTAGGGAAATTCTATTGCTCTAACATGGGTTTTTATGTAGTTTCATGAATATAAATTCATGTTTCTTAGACTTTGTGGTTCAAAAGGTCCAGTAAGCTGAAAATAAACACGTGTTTTTTTTGTTTTTTTCAGTGAAAAGTCTCACACTCTTCTGCCTTGTCTTATGAAAAGCTCTTTTCTTTACCTTGTATGACCTGTGACCTCCAGAGAATATTTTCATTCTCTTTTATCTGTAACATTTTTTGGTCACTCTCATAAAAATATCAGAAACAATTTACATAACATATTTTTTTTTTTTATTCTTGCCAGAGCAAGAAAAGAAAAAAGAAAAAAATCGGAAACTTGTCCACATCCCTGTTTAGACTGCTGCCTGTTTCTGTGAGGGGAAAAAAAAATGAAGCCATAAATTTAGGCTGAAAATATCTGAGGTTTCTGCAGGTTTCTGAAGCCGCTCAGTGTCTGACCCCCAACACACACAGACAGAGCCGCATCAGAGAGACACAAATATTAGCACTGAGTCTATGTGTGTGTCAAACCTACCGATTTAGATTGTGGTTATCTGTGTCCCTGTTGTGTGACTGACTCTGTCAGTTGGTGTCTCACGTCCAGGCGGTGTAGACCACCCATACAGAGAATCTGAGTGGGCCACTATTCACTTCTACAGCCCAGTCTCACCACGGTGGCGCCCCCAAAACCAGTCCTGACACACAGCTCACTATGTATGCGTGCATCCATGGCACGCCGAGGCCTGAAAAATAACCATTTATGCCCTCCGTTTTTAGAAAATGGAGGGATTTTTTTCAGTCTTAGATCTACATCAAACAGTTCTTGTAACACATGCAGAGGGATTTTCAATCAACATAATCACTTGTCAATTGATTCACACTAGACATACTAACTATAAGTAAGTTTGCAACTACATGTCAACTAGCTGTCATTAGAGTATTAGTAGACTCTGCTTAACATCTGCTTTATTCTGATGCTCCTAAACAGACATTCTACTGACTATAAGTAACGTTAATGTCAACTTATTCGGGAACACTTTACATATTAATATGCATTAGTTCATGCTTAACTAATGCACAGATAATCATGAGTTAATGTATAACTCATGAAGAACTAAACCATTAACTGCATCAGCAACTAATAAAGAGTCTATATTATTAATAGATTAAGTAATACATGAATTGCTATTAATTCAATGTGTCATTGTGTATTAATTCCTTAATAACATATTTTATGAACTAATAGTGTAAATTAATGTGTTAATTACCACAATTAGTCAAAGCTATGCACTTCAACTTCCAGTTGTCTGCTTTAATTAATCATTAGCTAATGATTGGCAAAGGTATCATTATGTCATGACTTTACTTGTTGAGGCACATCATTATTAACTAGTCAGTTAGTAATTGTAGTAATTTGCGCATGAATTTGCACTAACAATGAAGTAATTAATCATGTCTCAATGCATATTAGTGTACCTGTCATATTATCTGGAAGTTGAAATACAAGGCTTTGGCTCATTCTGGTAATTAACATATTAATTAACACTATTAGTTTAAAAAAAATGAGTTATTATGGAATTAATCCACAATTACATATTTAATTAATAACAATTCATGCATGAACTAATACATTAACCTTACAGACTCTTAATTAGTTCCTAATGTGGTAATCATTAATGAATAGCTTAGATAATCATTAGTTACTCATTAATTCAGTATTATCTGTGCATTAGTTAAGCATGAATTAATGGGACAAAACGGACACCCCCCTTCAACCTCTCTGGGAAACGCGTATCTGTGTTACAAATGCCCGAGGCACAACTTTTAACCATATTTTGGATAAAACTACGACGGTAATAGCCTGCCGAGGTCAGAAATATAAGACGCCTGTGTTGAAAGTCAAGGTAGCGCTGTGAAAAAGTCAAGTGTCCGACTTCTGTGGGAGCTCCTTCTTTGCTGCGCTGTGATTGGTCAATCTACATTCTAGGGCGTGGCTTAGCCAAAGGTGAATTACTCACACTTAGAAAGACTTTCAAAAAGTGAGGACTGTATACCCTACTATTTTATTTTACTATTGTTATTTTATTTAAGGTAGTTTAAGGCCAGACGAGGGTTCTCCTTTCACACCGGTCTCAGTGTGGCAAGTACACAGTATGGTGTGTTTAATCCCGGATGTTTGTGCTTCTGTGGGTTTAAGTCCTCTGTGGAATAACGCTAAGAGTAATGGGAAGGCATGTGTGTTTGGGAGTGTAACTTCCTCTCTAGTACTGGTGACAGAGCAAAATGCTCCATGATGTTCACTAACTCGTCTAGTGTGTGTGTGAGCCACTTTGTCACACATTAGTCTTCCTGCACATGTGTTTCTACTGACAGTGATTGGAGTCTTTAGGGTCTGGCAAATGTACAGTTGTTCCAGGTTCATAAAACCCCAAACCTGCAAACGTGTGGAGAGACCCTAGAGGACCTTTACAGTGTTGCTACGCAGCCTCCTTTGATCGGATGTCAACCGGGTGGTCCTGCGGCTTGTGGAACGACATCAACTCTGGCTAATAAAGCTAACCTGGGCATATGTTTTGGAAAAAAAAAAATAAGAGAGTGTACAAGTGAAGTAATAATTGAAAACCCGGCCTAAACGTGCCTTTCGCAGCATCTCAACAAAATTATACTACGTTGCTTCTTGAATGATTTGCGGCAGTTTGAAATAAAATGTCTGGTGAGTGGCACTAAAAGGGCATTTAGTTTTATCCGAAACACATGAATGTGAATCTGGCAACGTTTTATTTGCTGACATGATTGATCTGAACCTATTAGCTCGATGATGACATGATTGTTTTCTGGAGAGCTACTGAATTGAAATTATTTATCATAAAGTGTTCATTAAAAGCAGAAACTGCAGTGATTGTATGTATGGTACCTTTTAAGAATTTTGCAAAAATGTAGAGACATTTTTTCAATGAGCCTAAAGGTTCCAAGTATCATAGATCTCTCATTCATTGACCTCTCCCATTCATTGACCTCTCTCTCTCTCTCTCTCTCTCTCTCTCTCTTTCTTTCTCTCGAGGATGATTTACACTGGGCCGCCACCATACAAGTGTTAAATTCAAACGGCTAATTAGAGGAGATGTGCGGATCAATGAGATGTATTGTAACTGGAATCTGAAATGAATCTGTTTAGGATCAATGTGAAGTAGTGCAGGAAAAAAAACGGGAAGAGCGGAGAGGACAATATAAAGGAGAGTAATGCATATGGGGGGTTGGGAGTTTGACCTTTTCCATGAGTAAAAAAACCAAACAAGTTCACATTTAGCAGCTAATATTTTCAGTTTTATAATAAATTATTAGCTTTTTATTTACAAATATGGGTTAAAAATGTCACATTTTAATTAGATCTTACTAATTTTACAAATACCTTTCACAGAATTAATTCAATTCATAATAATCAGGTATCAAGATCAACCAAAATTTCACTGTAAAAAAAAAAATATTTTCAAGATTTGTTATCACAACATTTTTTCTTTTGTCAAATCAACTTAAATAATTTAGTTAGTTCAGATAACTTATTATTTTGAGTTTCTAATGATTAAATCAATCTCCTTCATTGACTTAACTCACTTTTTCCAGTTCAATCAATTTAAAATTTTAAGGCAACCAGGTTACTTACTTTTTTAAGTTAAACCAACAATATTTTATTTTTACAGTGTATGATAGGTAACCAAAATAAGGTATCACAAAAAACATCATGAATGCAACATGTCTGTGATGCCTTCAGTTCATTAGAATGTGAAATTCTAATGTGAGAAAGTGAAAAAATATTCTAATATTGTATAATAGTAAGAACAATACAAAAAGGCATGGAAAACCTGACTGCATTATGCATGAAGGCTGAACCATATGCTAGTTATAAGTGTTGCTAATATATTTTTAATGGCAGTGAGCTATTTCTTTCTGATTTGCTTGAAATTCCTGTGTTCATATCACTTTGATGACTCATTCATTTCATGCCCGATTCATTTCAGTGGAGGTTTTAATGCAATTCTCTCTTTTTTTCTTTATAGTTCATAAAATGAACATATTGAACATGTTTGAGGTCGAGCCCCGTTTTCCTCTAGCCTAAAAAAAGGGTATTTGACAGACCAAACATATTTTTGACATTATGTGCTAATTGTGTGGGTCACTTCAATATGGCTCTTTTGGTTCTTTGGTTTTGTATCATGTGACACTAAAGAAGACTGGCTGTTTTTCATCAACAAACTCTATTTAACACATATTAAAGTAGAAAATGGTGTTTCTGTGTATGTATACAAAGAGAAACACAGTGTCTGACCTTGAGAGATCTGCAATCTTATGTCTGCCTGATGTTAAAGCCATTCACAAACGTAACATTTCTATACATCCTACACTACAGCCCGGCACAAATCCAAGCATCAAATGGCCACTGTGACCATAATGAACCCAAACAGCAAGATGTGGTGGAGTCATGCTTTAGGTTAACCATGATCTTACATCAGGTTTGTTATTGCAGTCTCAGACCAAAGGCAGGCCAGAAATGAAAGGCTCGTTTGAGATGTGGTGTGATAGTTTAATTGGCTCGGGCTGAATTGTGTCAGCAGGCATGCAGACCAGAGTGTGGGTATATATAACCAGAGACAATAAATGCCCTTGTTAGGACAGAGCCAGCGGCCACCCAGCCACCACAGACAGGATCCTTTCAGATATGTGAGCACATCTACTGTTATAGACCAACACACACTCACAGTTTTGTGCTTGTCTGAAATATTTCTGCATGAATAAATGCATACTTTCTAAGCAGAAACAGAAAATAAACATATTTTTGAACTATTATTAAACAGTAAATCAATTCTTCGGAATATCAGCAGCACATCAATAATTTATATAAGCATAAAAAGCATACACTGATTAATCTCACACATAAGACCAGGATCATCTATTAAAATAGATTTTGTGATATAGATTAAGAATTAACTCCACCAATCAAGCTTGCAATTTTGTCTTATTTCCAAGCATAAAGCATGAACTTGAGGGATAAAGGAAGCGATATCAGCTAATCAATATCCATGAGACCCAGGCCAATCATATCGATCAACATGCTGTTAAAGCTGAACTGATCTTCTGCTGTAAATTTCATTCTGATGTTTCATTGACTTCATTAAACTGAGAAAAGGTTTTCCACACAATTGCAAAATAAACTGATCCATTCAAATTACTTGAACAAACTTAATTAAATGAAGTTCTTGTGTAGAAACCTAACTGAAGTAAACACCAATAAAATTTTATTTAAAGGAAATATTTTGACTTAAATTAATATTTCAGGTTTTAGCATTAAGCTTTGTATTAGTTGAAAAACTGTAGTTTTTTCGAATTACCATGCTTTCCACCCTCATATCCCCCTGAGACGAGAGATTTATGTATTTTTTTGTCTTTTTTGTGGATTTTTTGGCCGGAGGCTAAAGACTACAGTCAGTAGTAGGTCTGTCCCGCATGTCCTCAACCCGATCTCACTCACAGAATGAACACACAGTGTCGGCCATCTTTTTTTGGAAGTTAAAGGGTTAGTTCACCCAAAAATGAAAATTAAGTCATTAATTACTCACCCCCATGCTGTACCAACCCCGTAAGACCTTCGTTCATCTTCGGAACACAAATAAAGATATTTTTGATTGAATCTGAGGGCTGGATCAGTCCTCCATAGACAGCCTGAGGGACTGCCTCTTGACGGCCCAGAAAGTCATTAAAAGAAAAGGTTTAAATATTCCATGTGCCAACAGCGGCTCAACTATAACTTTATCAAGCGACGAGACTACTTTTTGTGCGAAAAAAAACCGTAAATAACGACTTTATTCGACTTTCCATTACTTCCTTATGGGCGCATGCGCGAGAACTGAGACGAGACCGTTCTTCTTCGACTACTTTTTGTTACCGGCTGCTCACCGCTTAGGAGTTTTATCGCCCCCTACCGTATAAGATGACGTACTGATAGACCAACGCCACTTTTGCGTTATCGAAGGGTAACGCCCCCTTTTGGGGGAAAACACCTCTATACTGTCTATGGGAAAACAAATGGATTTCCATGAGAACAGAACTCGCACTAGATCTGCAAAGTTTCTTGATAGCAAAAATGGCACAAACTTAAAGAAGCTAACGTTACTGAATACGGGGTTACAGAGGTGTCCCTTTGAAATGGTCGAAAACTGGATTAATGACCCCACACAGCGGCCAAATATGGACTATTCAGACATCTAACGTTACCACTATCTCGTGGAATCACCAAGTAAGCACGTAGCCTTTTTTTTTTCATTAACACTCACAGTATGACAAACTAGACGATGAATGGATCATATTTAACTTGATTTAAGCTATTGACATAGTCTAATAAGGTAACGTTAGCTGCTAACAGCTTAGTCTTTCTAATAGCTAGTCGACAACAAAACTGTCAATAGCTTAAATCAAGTTAAATATGATCCAAGTGACATGGCCTCATCGTCTAGTAGTTTGTCATAGGCTACTGTGAGTGTGTAAATGATAAATAAATAAATAAAAAAGGCTACTTACTTGGTGATTCCACGAGATAGTGGTATCGTTAGATGTCTGAATAGTCCATATTTAGCCGCTGTGTGGGGTCATATTAATCCAGTTTTCGACCATTTCAAAGGGACACCTCTGTAACCCCGTATTCAGTAACGTTAGCTTCTTTAAGTTTGTGCCATTTTTGCTATCAAGAAACTTTGCAGATCTGTGCAAGTTCTGTTCTCATGGGAATCCGTATGTTTTCCCATAGACAGTATAGAGGTGTTTTCCCCCAAAAGGGGGCGTTACCCTTCGATGACGCAAAAGTGGCGTAGCCGGAGGCGCAAAACGTTCTGTTTACAAGCAGTACGTCATCTTATACGGTAGGGGGCGCTAATACTCCTAAGCGGTGAGCAGCCGGTAACAAAAAGTAGTCGAAGAAGAACGGTCTCGTCTCAGTTCTCGCGCATGCGCCCATAAGGAAGTAATGGAAAGTCGAATAAAGTCGTTATTTACGTTTTTTTTCGCACAAAAAGTAGTCTCGTCGCTTGATAAAGTTATAGTTGAGCCGCTGTTGGCACATGGAATATTTAAACCTTTTCTTTTAATGACTTTCTGGGCCGTCAAGAGGCAGTCCCTCAGGCTGTCTATGGAGGACTGATCCAGCCCTCAGATTCAATCAAAAATATCTTTATTTGTGTTCCGAAGATGAACGAAGGTCTTACGGGGTTGGTACAGCATGGGGGTGAGTAATTAATGATTTAATTTTCATTTTTGGGTGAACTAACCCTTTAAGCTAGCAGGCTCTTGTTCTGTGGAGAAAGCTGAGTAGTCGGGGTTACCATCCTCTTTTTGGGCCGTCGATGTCCGGGATTCAACCTTTGCTTTCTGTAATCACCATTCATTGTTTACATGCACAGCTTTTGTTTCAATCTAACTGAATTCATTCTGATTGGTGAATCTGAATCTAGTGTTTACATGAGCGCTAAACAAGTGATCGGTTGATGTGTGTTTTGACATTGCTAAGAAAATTCCCGCTCCTCCGTGAGAGATATGAGACTGATGCATCTTGTGCCGTTCTCCCGCGGCCCTCACTCGTCCCGCTCGCCACAGTAAACATGATGAATGGCGACTGTAGAACGCAAAAGCCGAATCCCGGACATTTTGGGCGATCTCGAAACACATTTTCGGGCAGACTCATCACGGAGACTCACTAGTAGCCTAGACTTGTTGTTGAACTACTGCGCTCTGATACCAGTAGGCATGGCCTCCTAGGGCAGCGAAGCAAGTGCATTATGGGAGTTGTTGTCTTTTATCCACATAAGCCAAAAATACATTTTCTGGCTTTTCTCAGTCTAGAAAGCTCCAAATTCAAAAATAATTTCACACTTCTTCTACATAAATCACCCATTTTAAATACAAATTCATCTTTCCAGAGGTGAAGTATCCCTTTAAATATGCACAACTGCCATTTTGACACTTAAAGTGCACAAAAAGTACATAAAGAGATTGTAAAACTAATCCAATTGAATTGAGCGATTTAGTCAAAAATTTCGAAGATACACTGTCGCCTTATATGATGAACAGATTTAATTTAGGCTTTTATTCACATAAACATTGAGCAGTGAACATAAACAGAAGCTCAACCATATTTGATTCATGTGTATGAGAACAAACCTGATGCTGAAACATGCTGTGTAACACACAATTTAATGATACACTCTCTCTTAATGATAAACAAAGATTTTTTCTTTGCAAAATAACAAAAAAATACATGAAAATGTCATTTGAATATGGAGTCATCTTGGGCCACGATAATCTAGTTCTAGGCTAAGTAAAGGGTCAATTTAGATTTTAATAGCAGCATTTTTAATTACTTTTTTACAGAGACCAATTTGAAATAAACCATCCGTAATTATTTCAGATTCACCAATTGAGACGATTTACTACTTCTGTGTAATGTAGATACAATTTTCAAGCTCTAATTTTGTCCATTAATAATTAACTGGCTTTTAGCGCATGTGTGTGTGTGTTTGAAGTATAAGGTGACGCCGCGCGTGGCTCCCTGTCACAGAGCAAAGGATTCTGGCCCATTTTAAGATCCGAGGTGCGGTTGAACCACATCGCTCCGAAGTCATTTTATCCCGGCCACCTGTAGCCCAGCGAGGGAGCAACAGTAAATCACGTGACCGCTTCCCCGAGACGAAACCCTAATCCAGAGCCTGATCGGGCCGGTCCAGGGATGGAGGGGATGGTGAAACTCGAGGCGACAGCTTCACCAATGAAGAGGCGGAAAAGTGGTCCCTGCGCTCGCCTTGTTGTGTCAGCACGGCCCCATTAATGTCACTTTAGTGCCAGCGGCCCCTCCCTCCGCACGTGCTGTAAGTGTGTGCGAGCGAGGGCACAGGAGCGGGAACGAGCGGGAATGTGGGGTGTGTTCCGGCCCCTGGTGATACTCTACACCCTCTTCACGCCTGACGGGCTGTCAGAGGTTATTAGCGTGACCCGGTGGCCATCCTCGGGGAGAACACGAGATGCGCTCGCAACGGATCCGCACTGGAGGAAGCAGGTGAATAACATGGGCATCCATCAACACATGCTTATTTACACAAATATAATCATATTTCATTTGCTCTGTAACTAAATACCAAGAGCTGCTTATACCTACATGCATTTTAATGCATCACAGGTTTGAAAGCTAAGGCTGTGGAGCGGACACTTCAATCGTGCATATACACTACTGTTCAAAAGTTTAAGGTCAATTTTATATAGGGCTGTCAAATGATTAATCCAAAATAAAAGTTTGTCTAGGCTACATATATGTGGGTGCACTGTGTGTATAATTATTTTGTATATATATATATATAAATACACACACATGCATGTGTATATATAAGAAAAAATATTATTTATGTATAAAATATTTATATAATATAAATTATATATAAATACAGTATATATGAAAATATTTCTTAAATATATACAAGCATGTGTGTATATATTTATATAAAATAATTATACACAGTGCACCCACATATATTATGTAAACACAAACTTTTATTTTGGTTTCGATTAATCACGATTAATTGTTTGACAGCCCTAATATATATACAGTATATATATATATATATATATATATATATATATATATATATATATATATATATATATAAATCAGCACTTTTATTCAGCAAGGATGCATTAAAGTAATTAAATGTGACAGTAAAGACATTTATAATGTTACAAAGAATGTCCGTTTCAAATAAATGCTGCTGTAGTTTTACTTCTTATTCATCAAATAATCCTGGAAGTAAATGTTTCTACAAAAATACTGAACTGTCTTCTACAGTGTGAATTATAATAGATGTTTCTTGAGCAGCACATCAGAATGAAATAGGAAGAAAAAGTTACAATACTTCACAATTTTGCCTTGGTGAGAATAAGAAACATTAAAAAAAAAAAAATATTGTCATCTTCGAGATTTTAAACAGGCAACTTCATGCTATTTGTGTGGCATTTGAATAGCTGCCCATTTAAGAATGACACTTTTGTATGATATACTATTTTAGTTGTGTAATCTGGTTCTTAAAGAAAAACCAGTCGAGAACCACTGCCTTTCAAACCAACACATGAATTTCACATGTGATTTTATGTGGTTTTGGAAATATTCCCAATGTTTCTCCTATGATAAAGCCACATATGTCTAAATTTCAAGCCGCAAATGCCATTTTCACGCGCAAAAACACATGGATTTAACATGCACATATGATTAACATGTGTTTACATGTAAAATTCATGTGCATTTTCCATACGGGTCTGCCACACAAGATGTACATAAACAGCTACATGTGAAAAAGCAGACTGACAGTAATTCCCTCTCTCTTTGTGTGGGTTAGGGTGGCAGGCCTGTGTTCTGTAAATGTGTGGCCTGGTCAGATGGTCTACCGAGTGCCCACATTTGCCACAAATCTATAGCCTCTCTCCCAGTGCAGAATCACCCCTAAACAGCCTGGAGCACAGCAGCTGATCTCTGACTCTAACCACCAGTTAAACCCCACTCACTGGGGTATTCGGGATCTGGTGAATTACACTTCTCACCAGGCATTCTGCTCAGGGTTTGTGCGAAAACCTCTAACCCTGAACATTAAACTTCAGCTGTTCATTCAGTCTGAACCGCTTACCGACTCCATTCAGGGTTTTAATGGCATCTCGGATTTAAACTTCAGCAAAATGCCCTTGATGTTGGTAAGATTGATTCGTTTCCGTGAGTCTATTCAATTCAGTGATTCATTTGCATGATGATTCAGAGGTGTTCATAAACGGATCAACATTTACATTCAAACGTTTTCGTAAAATATATGCACACTACTGTAAAAAGTTTTTATGTTTTAAATGAAAACTTTGATGCTCACCAAGGCTGTATTCATTCAATCAAAATTACGGTAAAACAGTATTATTGTGAAATAATATTATAATTTAAAATAATTAAATTAAAAAAATATTGTTGGTTTAACTTAAAAAATGAAGTAACCTGGTTGCCTCAAAAAATTTTAAGTTAAAATCAAAAGTTCAAAATTGAGCTAATACAATAAAGGAGATTGATTTAAGCATCAGAAACTCAAAACATTATGTTATCTGAACATGAATTATTTAAGTTGATTTGACAAAAGAAAAATGTTGTGATTACAAATCATGAAACTATTTTTTACTGTGATACAAATCATTACGAGATCATTACTCTAGTCTTCTGATCCTTCAGAAATCACTCTAATGCTGATTTCAAACCATTTTATTATTATTAATGTTGAAAACAGTTGTGCTGCCTATAATATTTTTGTGGAAACCATAATCCTTTTTAGGATACATTTTATTTAGTTTATTTACATTATACATGTATTTACTTTCACTTTTGATCAGTTTGAAGCGTCCCTGCAGAATTTTAAAAGAGTAAAAATAAAAGAGTATCCGTTTATTAAAAAAAGAAAAAAGAAAAAAGAAAGAAAAATCATGCTGACCCCAAACTTTTGAATGGTCGTGTGTGGTAGATAATGGTGTAAATAAATGGTTAAATGATTCATAATCATTCTTGTGTTCAGTAAGTGTAGAATAACAGTTAGATCTTTACTGTATTTTATGGTTCCTTGGAAAAGAAATTCAAGAACAAATACCAAAATATTAACACATTGGATATATCATCAAAAGCTATAAAATGAGATAATACATTTTTGCCCAACCATAATTTGCAGCAATGCCCATAAGTATGATTTCAATTATAGAAACACATTTACACATATATCCACATGCACACACGGACAGACAGATTCTTTGAATACAAAACACTGCAGGACACTCAAAGTCTCTCTGCCTCCCTCAGTGCATCAATAAATAAAGCAAACAGCATTAAGCATAACTTGAACTATATGATTGAGGCTCTAATTTAATAGCAATAGTATTAGTGTTTTAAGGTTTGGCCATTTAGGTGAAACTCTAAGCCGATGTGGGAGTAATTTGGCCGTAAGGAAATTGATTCTGACCATCAGGCAGTTTCTCATGTTCAAACAGAGGCTGCAGTTAAACAGGATCATTGCTGTTAAACACATTACCTAGGTACCCCCTCTACTCACAGCCAATGATTATATGTCCACGCTGAGGGATTGAAATTCTGCGCAAATATAGAAATGATCACGGAGCATGACTGGAAGGGAAAATTAAAGCCATCCATTACGCCGCAGGAGACTATGACGCAGATGTTTCTTGTGTCGAGGATTATTAATGGATCCACACTGTAACATAAGAGTCCATTTTGATGTATGTACACACTTGTCAGCGGAGAGCGGACCTTATCATATTTGTTCATGGTGAAAAGGCCTACCGGCTGCTTGTTGCTCTGAGGAAGAAGAACGAGAAACTGCCAGTGACCTGACTTTAAAAACAAGAACGAAGACTTAGGCAGAATTAATACCCGAGGTTTGTTTGTCCCCTGTGCAGATAAAGTGGATGGTTATTTACACCGCCAAGTTCCAGAAAGCACAAAAAAATATATATATGAAGAGTTCAGATGCAAAAGCCTCTAAATGCCATTTGAAATTTTCTTCTTTAATGATGATTTTTATCAAGCTTGTATATTTAAGTTCAGTGATTTCACTTAAATGGCAATGATAATTACCTATTAATTGTTATTTAAGTGAAATTACTGAACTTAAATATACAAGTTTGATCAAAATCATCATTAAAGAAGAAAATTTCAAATGGCATTTAGAGGCTTTTGCATCTGAACTCTTCATATATCCTAAAAGCAGAAACTAAAAAAATCATTCAACTCATGCACAGAGGCTCATTTTTGTCAAACATCATCAGGATAACACATACGACCATAAACATTAACTTAATAACATAAAATGTAGCAAAACACAATGTAGATTACTAATAAAAACTAAATAAAAAATATTCCTATGTGATGTCACACTTGTCTTTTACAGTTTATCACTATAAATTACATGATTACTTGCAAAAAACATGCATTTAACAGTATTTTACAGGTAAATTACATATGTGATAAGAACTTTTTTTACTGCATAAGGTAAATGACATTTTTACAGTTTTGTTCTGCATTTTTATATCTTAAATCTCATTTGTATTGTTTGCAATACAAAACTATAGTATGACTATCCTTCAGAAGACTAGTTAGCCATTAGTGTGTAAGTAATATGAAAACAAACTGAAACATTGTTATGTAACTGTCAAAGGATCAGGGGAATGTGCTTTTATCCATTATGCAAGACAAATCTGAGTATCCAATCAAAATAGAGGTAATTTACATACATATACACTCTTAGAAGAAAAGGTTCTACTGTGTATAGAACCTTAAAAGGTTCTATCAGCGCTACGTATTTGGAACCCCTAAAAGGTTCTATACACTATTAAAAAATAGTTCCATACTTGGTCAATAGAACCTTTTACCAAAAAAAATGGTTCTGAACCATTTTTGAGTTCCATATATGAAGTGGGGGATGGAACCATTTGTGGTTCTAAATAGAAGCATTTCTTCTAAGAGTGTAGGGTCTAAATAGTATTAACTCTAATGGTCAAAGAGAGGTTGAAAAGGACATATAATACTCATTTATGACTGTTTTTGGAGCAAAAACTTGACTGATTTTAAGTGGACTTCAGGGGGAAAATAAAGTGCTAATTGTAGAATATTGCTTTTGCCGGGCGTACATATTCTCTCAATGAGATATAACACGGATACGCACTCTCAAATGCATCCTCTCTCTAAAACAAATTGAAGCACACCTCATCTTGACTTGCACATCTCCAGGGTTTCTGTGGCCAGTGCTCCCTGCAGTGTGGCTGCCCAACAGGAGGCATTTACCGTACACTCCACCCTTCCCTAAGTACAAACAATCACAAAAGCACTGATGGCAGTAAACAGAACCAAAGCCACAAACCCACTTCCAGCTCCTTCAGTAATGCAACCGACCACAGTCACAGAAATTCAGAGTGCTGCTGCGTCAGGTACATCTGCACACACGACTCACTTTACAAAAGTTGGATTGCTCAGCGCTTGGTGTTTTCGGTACATCAGTCGCGTCTTTGGAGAAATAAAAAGACACAAATGTTGACATTCGGAGTTGTGATGTGCATAAGAAGAATGTGATGAGCTTCTTGAGTTCATGTTGAGATCTCTGGCCTTTGATCGCAATTTTTGGGAACGTTTGAAATCACTTCTGAAACTCTAACCCCCAGTTTCACAGCCTATTCCCAGAGTAAAATGCATGTTTGAGATGTTTTTAACTGAAATCAACTTGCACTGGCATATTTGAAAATAGGTCAGTGGCATTGTTTTGTCTCAAGATGCACATCAGTAATGTTTTTTTTCTTAGGCACATATATAAAAGTTACTTAAATGTCCTAATTGAAGGCCTAGGCTTAATTCTGGCTTAATCTAAGCCCTGCCTGTGAAACAGGACCTTAAAGGGATACTCCACTTTTTTTTGGAAATAGGCTCATTTTACAACCGTTTTCGAGTCCATTCAGCCGAGTTTCTGATAATTAGAAGAAACCAGACGGTTTCTGGTCCTATTGACTTCCATAGTAGGAAAAACATATACTAAAGTCAATGGGACCAGAAACTGTCTAGACACGAGATAACTGGGGACTTTTACCTAGGAGAACATTTGACATGAGGGTCAGGGTCATTATCATGTGAACCTTAGACTTTTAGGTTGAACCCCAAAATCCAAAAATACACTTCAAATGTTTGAGGATTTTTTTAATGGCTTTTATGCTCACCAAAGCTGA
Source organism: Pimephales promelas (assembly GCF_016745375.1). The sequence continues at coordinate 5,006,241 of NW_024121177.1, read as the reverse complement.
TCAAAACTACAGTAAAAACATTAAAACTGTGAAATATTATTGCCATTTAAAACAACCGTTTTCTATTTGAATATGTTTTAAAGTGTAATTTATTGCTGAATTTTCAGCATCATTACTTCAGTCTTCAGTGTCACATGATCCCACAGAAATCATGATGATTTGATGCTTGAGAAACATTTATTATTTCTTCTTTGAGGAATAGAACGTTCAAAAGAAGAGCAATTTTTGTAACATTATAAATGTATTACTGTCACTTTTGATCAATTTAATGCATCTTTGCTGAATATAAAACCCCCGAGTCTTTTTAGTGTAATCGTGAAGCAGTTTTCTCCTACTCGTCTTGTTTGTATTTAGATCTATATTTGAGGAACTCTGATACTAACACACTCCACTTACCCATTTTCTGTACCTCTCTTTTCCGTTCCTCGAGTCATTCATGGGTAACGCTGGCATCGCTACAGAGGGCTGACATTAAAGTGACTGACTGTAATAAGATATAAAGACTGAAATTATTAGATTTTATTAAAACCGCAGTCATTGGCGCAGTAACGCAGTGCTAGTCGACTGTGAACGCACAAGGAAAGAGCCAAGACAGCAAGAAATGGCCCTGATTATACTGCACCAACCCACCACAAATATATAACATCCCTATACACAGACCTACAGCAATGCCAACAAACTGAGAGCTATGAAGATCCTGAATGCATAAAGTCAAACAGTGTCCGTTACAGGGGGTCTCAGGCCTCCAAATGAAGTCAAAACTAAAGGTTTGGAAAATCTTAAAGGTACACCATGTAATTTTTTTGTCCCTCTAGCGGTAAAAAACAAACAAAACTACATTTTCCAAACCTTTTGTTTTGACCATTGACCATTTGGAGGCCTGAGACCCCCTGTAACAGACACTGTTTGACTTTATGCATTCAAATCCCTCAGTTCTCGCCATCTCAAAAAAGCCAAACCAATGTTGATTCTTGTTTTATTACGAGGTGTATTTTTAAGCGGGTGATTCCCCAGTGGTTGGAGATTTCGCTGCTCCATGTCAAACCTCATGAAGATTCGTGACGACTAACCTCTGCCACTTCCACACCAGATATGCGTCAAACTAGCCAGAGCAACTTTTACTCTAATTTCCGATATGACACGACATGGACGGACAAGCGACCTACACAATTTCCCACGACAGGCGTAAAATATAACCATAGTGAACATTTAACTTTTGTTAATTAAAAAAGAAGTTAGTTTACTGTAAATAGTATTAATTATGTATACTACAATAGGAATTATTTATATAGGAATAAAATGCATCTTCGCTGCCCTCTAAGATACATTTAGTATTCCATGATCAATTCATTGCACCCGGCTTAAGGATTAAAAAAAACTTTAACAAAAAAAGTGTTGCTAAAATTTTTTAATCTAATTCAAATGGACTATTTGTCAATATTTGTGTATGCTATGTCAGGGTTTCACAGAGTTAGCTTAGCAGCATGATATATCAACAATGCCAAAAGCAATATGGGTCATACAGAACCTAAAATTATTATGTTTATCCCTTTAAATGTCCTGTCAGCAATAGCTAATTTCCACTAGAAATAGGCACCACTCAGAGTCTTCTGATTGGATAAACAACACCGTCCCGTCCTTTATCCCTATTGGCCCATGGCCTAACCTCATACCAACCTGAGGATCCATGTGTGGCCTCCTGTCATGGTTATTTTAATGCCTGGTCTGGACAACTGCGGCCGTTGTTGGCTGGTGTGGTATTTTCCTGCCCAGATACAATGAGCACAGCTACAGATCACTCCAGACCGGATGGGTAAAGGAGTCTCGCGCGGGCCACCGCTGCGGCCGCTGAGTCTGAAACCCAAAGCCAATGAGGTGGTGGAGAAACCGTCTACACACACCACACACACTTCCATTCATTCAGCAAATCCTTTTCCATCATGTTCATTGAAGACCAAACATTCTGTACTTTTGATAAATGCATAGTTTTATCAATATTACAATGTATCCTTATTCTTCCATGCAATGCTTTAATTCACCCTAAAAGTGAAAATTATCCCATAATTTACTCACTCTCTCTCAAGCCATCCTAGGTGTATATGACTTTGAGAAATATCCATATTTCTAGCTTTTATAAATTATAACCACTGGCTTCCGGTAACAGCCGTATACACAAGTCTAGTTAAGGTGGAAGAGTGACCTCTGACCTGACACTTGACAACATGCCAAGGCAACATTTAGTTTAACGTAGGGCTGTAGTACTCGAGTCCGGACTCGAGACCATAGACTTGTCTCAGACTCGCCGGTATTCGGACTCGGACTTGTTTCGGTCTCGGCCACTGGTCATGCCAAATACGGCCTTTGGTCTCGACCGAGTCCAGGTGTCTTTTTCTATTATGTTAATAATAGTGAAGGAAAAGTGAAACACTGGCCACCTAATAACCAATCACACTAGATTATCCTCGCACTATCCACTAGATGGTTCTGGTATTGGACTCGACAAAGGTGGTCTTGACTATAGTTTAACGTGATGTACTAAAAATAACTAAAACTGAAATAAAAAAATCCATTTAAAAAGATACAAAAACTTAAACTTAAAATTAAATAAAAAAAATATTAATAAAAACTATAATAGTATGTGAATTATATAGTAAAATAACACAGGTGAGTTTTTGAGTTTAACGAGCCGTCTGTCATATTTTTTCCATGTTTCTCCCAACATCATTCACATTATTTCATGGAAAGAGACTGTACATAAAAGGTCATAATTCCGCCACTTGTCTAGATTCATCTGAAACGGCAATAAAACAGAAGAGGAAAATACTGGGCAGGGTCTTCTGGATCAGATCACTGTGTTTGTGGATTTGGAAAGCATGTGACCGCAGTAATTCTGTCATGTCACCAGAATTTTGAAGTTTCTTAAAAGCCATTCCAATTATGGCACTCTATGATCCAATTTTGCTGCTGAATACGGATCAATTTTCCTGAACAAAAAATTTGTCGATTGCAGTTATCTTCCAAATCATAGCACATTTGTTTCAGATTTATAATTCAGTAATATGTTTTTTACTTGTTCAAGCATTACATTTTGTCATCCTTGTCAGAGACAAAGCAGGCATGAAGGATTACATAATATTCTTTCACATAATATACATAAAATATATTTCCTGCATTTTCATGCACAAAAATAATCCAATTTTAAAATATGTATATGTTTATGTACACATAGACATGTGACATTGAACACTGGAGTAAGGATGCTGAAATTCAGCTGTGCATCAAAGGAATACATTTTATTTTAAAATATATTCAAATAGTTATTTTAAATTGTACAAACATTTCACAATATTACTGTTTTATTCTATTTTATTTATCCAATAAATGCAGTGGGTGAGCATAAGAGACTTTTCTCAAAAACATGAAAAAAATGGTGTCTATTTTTGTGCATGTGAATTTAGTCTTGACAGAAAATGAATGATGTACAGTGTAACTGGAACAGATTTGTACACCCAACAGTGAGAGAATATGAGCTGATGATAAACTAGTGCAGATGATCACTTCTGATGCACTGATCAATAGCTGGAATGAATCTGACGTGAGATTGAATATTAATTTCACTGCTTCTAAATCAAAGAGATCCTGTCAAAGCTCAAAACCCTGTAATGCTGAACAGGACACACACACACACAGCACAGGGCATGTACACACAGTCGGTCTTAGTGTTGGCTTCAGATGAGAGCTGGTTTGGTTAGCAGGTGTGTGTGAGCCAGACAAAACTCTTCTGGCGCCACTCACGCATTTCCAGTGTGTGTCTGCCAACCCCCCCTCCGCACTTCCTCTCCTGTCAATCATCAACCACCACACACTAGTACATACTCAAATAGACACACACACTCTGATCCAAGGAAAACTCTTCGAGCAGAAGTATATGTGCATATGGGCTGTAGAGCTGAGGCCTGGCATGTGTCAAATCTAAAAATAATTAAAATTGCTTTTTTTTTTTACTATCTGCATCTGTTTGGTCTGTTGTTACAGATGAAGTGTGTCATTTAGTCGATATTACAGTAAAATACTTTGGCCTATCACATGTAGCTACATATACGGAGACGATTTGTAGGTCGAAGATCTAACTCAGACTCACAGATGAACGCAATGCACCATTCAGAATTGGGATTCTGAATTCCTGAATATGAACACAATTTTAATTGAGGTAAAAAAAAAGATGCAGTGAATGTAGCACATGCTGTAAATGTTGCAAACATAAAGTCTGAATGTTCTACTACTGAAATGTCAGTAGAATTACAATGAACTGAATTCAAATCAATTCTGAATCTTGCTGTTGCCTTGTTCTGAAGAAAGTTTGAAAAGCCTTTAAATTTGAAGGATTATAGGCCAGATAGATAGATAGATAGATAGATAGATAGATAGATAGATAGATAGATAGATAGATAGATAGATAGATAGATAGATAGATAGATAGATAGATAGATAGATAGATAGATAGATAGATAGATAGATAGATAGATAGATAGATAGATAGATAGATAGATAGATAGAGGTGGGGTGTGGCCAATTCAATTCAAATTCACACTCATGAATTCATCAATTTTGCACAACATTGGTACATACTTTTACACTAAGTCTATCATGAGGAACTACTTCTGCTTTCAATTGATTGCTTATTTCCTTAAGTTATGTGACAACAATAGCTTGTCTCATCACTAAGGATGTGGTTTTATCATGGGGGAAAACAAATGTCAGTTACCACAGTTACCGGATTAAGAGAAACTGAAGCAAAATTTCGGACACATTTTAGATTGGGTTCAATTCTCACCAGAATAAGGCATTAAAATGCAGACTAAGGCATTTATATGTGCTTTATAATTACTAATAATAAACAATCAATACCCTAGTAATATGCATGCTATTAAGCAACTAATAATAGTGAGAATTTGACCCTAAACTACAGTGTTACAAAAAATGATAATAGATTTGCCAGTTTTTAGAAGAAAAAAAACATGCCTAAAGAAGACTGTAGTGCACAAGCAATTCAAAAATTGTGTGTGGAAATGTACTCCATTCAATCCATGCGTTAAAAGAGAATGTTCTGACCGCATGCAGGCGTCTGGCTTCCTACTTAGACACTGTGTTTAAACCATCGCTCCATAAAAAACAGAGGCCTACAAAGTCATTGGCTTCCCATTGGGCCACAAATCGTCACGGCAACCGGTGGCCAATCTTAAACCGCTATGACCGAGCAGGGGAAGTGAGATCATATATACGCCACGGCTTGGCACGAGGGCGTCCCAATCCCCCTCACCACGCACATGTGGGCCTGTTAAACATGGTGGGCGGAACAGAGTCCTTCAGCGAACCACAGCGCTCCTTAATGCATCCCAGAAAGCCCTCGGCCTGGACGAAGCCTTTTAAAAACTCCCGTCTCTTTCAGTTACGGCTGCTTACTTACTGCGGTTAATTCTCCCATCCAACTCCGGCGAGCTCTGATTCAGCTCTCAGAAGCTTGATTTTCCGTGCCGCTTCATCCTGATTCAGGATGTTTCCACACAGATGAAAGAGCGTGAGCTTCGGCAGAGATGATATAATCGTTTCCAGCTCCCGCTGGCAGGATATCCTATGATCACACAGACAAAAGGGAGAGAAGGAAGAAAGACGTGACAAGTGAGCATTAAGACAAACACACATATGGTTCATTGGCATGCTGAGCTCCTCTCTGGCATCGCGCAGTGAGTTTATTCGTTTACATCATCTGAGAAGGTGAACCAAACACTCGTCCACGTGGCCTTGAGTTGAGAGAGGTGGGTTGAAAGGTCAAATGTGTGTCAGTTTTGTCTGATAAAGACGATCTTCATTAGCAATATAAACGTTGCAACCCAAGACTCGACTCACAACTGATTTCAACAGTGTTTGCCGATAATATGTTGCTAATCTGAACCTGTGATAATAAAAATACATGGTATAAAGACATATAAGTGGATAAGTTCATTATACTATTGGATATTGAATGGATTTTATGCATAAACTACATTTCTTTTGCTTCATCCACCATCGCAGACAAGCAATGCCCTATTGCCATCAACAATAACAGCCCATTCTCACTCCCAAGGCGTCACCTAACTGACGCCTTGGGAAGCATTTGGACATGCTTCAATATCTGACGCTTTAGGCGCCCTTTAGCGTCAGTTAGATGACGCCCTAGGATCGCGTGTACCCTACCCCCACCCCACACCTAAACCTAACCGCGTCCTCTAACTGACGCTTTCCTTTAGCGTCAGTTAGATGACGCCGTAGGATCGCGTCATGTAAGTGACGCTAAAGGGCGCCTAAAACGTCAAATATTGAAGCATGGTCAAAGGTGACGCCTTGGGGTGAGAATGCGTTGACAATAAAGATACTGCATTGCCTTTTAATAATAATATCCAATAATAAAATGTCTGTTGGGAAATCGAGCTTGTCTGTTTAAGTTGGTTTAGGTGGTTAACCTGGTCAAACTTTGTCATGCAGGTTAATTATGGATGGTAGACCATCTTGGACCAGCAAAAAAAAAAAAAAAAAAAAACAGATTTTTATTTTATTATTTGAAGAAATTGTTTTTTTAAGCAATGATGTTTTAAATTGGTCAAAAGTGACAGAAAGACTTTTATAATGTTACAATATTTCTCCTTCAAATAAATGCTGGTCAAAATCAAAGAATCCTGATAAAAAGTAACATGGCTTCCATAAAAATATGAAGCAGCACAACTTTCAACATTGATAACAATCAGAAATGTTTCTTGAGCATCAGATCATCATATTGAAATGATTTCTGAAGGATCATGTGACACTGAAGACTTGAGTAATGATGCTGAAAATTCAGCTTTGATCACAGGAA
>NW_024121177.1:4879352-4996852 GCF_016745375.1 Pimephales promelas | reverse complement strand
CAGAAACAGGGTAGCCTAAAATGAATTCTGGTATTTTCTGGTATCCTGTGCCCACAAAGACTATCCTGGTTCAACCAGACTCTAGTTCATTTCATTTCAGAAGTAAAATGAAATTGAGCGGAAGTGCGTAGGAGGGCGCAGCCAGGCTACACAAAGACTATGTTTATTTGTAAAACAGTAAAATTGTGAAATATTATTAGAATTTAAAATAACTATTTTCTACTTGGATACATTTTAACGTGTAATTTATTTCAGTGATCGAACTGAATTTTCAGCATCATTACTCCAGTCTTCAGCATCCTTCAGAAATCATTCTAATATGATGATTTGATACTCAATATTTCTGATTATATTCAGTGTTGAAAACAGTTGTGCTGCCTAATATTTTTGTGGAAACTGTGATAAAAAAAAAAGGTCAGGATTCTTAATCTTAATCGGATAAAGAGGGAGTTCGAGCATTTATTTAAAATAAAAATATTTCTAATACTTAGAAAATAGTTAACAAATGTTTTTAAAATAAAAATAAAATAAAATAAAAACTTTTTATTTTTACTTTGAACAAATAATTGGGACTTTGGTGAATAAAATAAGTAGGCCTATTCTTTTTTTTCTGACTGACCTCAAACTTATGATTCGTAGTGTATATAAAATGAACAAAATTTCAAATTAAGGAATTTAAATGGAATTTTAAAAGGCATTCTCAATTCAGAACAGCATTTTTAACTTCCAGGGCTGCGGTTGAAAAAGTAAGCAGTCACTGTTGAATTCATCTGACGTAGCCGTTCCAAGTATTATTTTTTATTAACATCCACAAATCATGCCATACCTACTCAAGAGAGTACATACTCGATTTCTGACACAGCCATTGTGTGCATGTTTGGACCCTCCCTGGCTGGGTAACTGAGCTGGTGCAGTCAAAGCTTTGTTTGGTTTGGCCTGTTCAAGCTCATGCTCATGGGCAGCGGAAATGAAAGATATAGTAATTAGGGAAATGGAATGATTTTTTTGGCTGTGTTATCTATACCAGTTAAAACCCAGATGTCATGCAGCTGAACACACTGGAGCTGGTCTGAGCCATGAAGCAAAATGGGGGATGCATCAATTTATCAAACAACGCTACAGTTTAGGTAGTTTGCTGATGGAATCCAGCTGAATGACCTCCTACATTGAAAACCTGTAAAACCAGACAGGAATTACTATTTTCTGAAAAGTGTAAATATTCTGTACAATGTTTTTAAAAATATATATTAAGGGAAACAGCATTTGGCCTTATTTTAATTAACTTTTGTGGATGTAATTTGGCAGCCTCAAGAAATCAAGAAAATTCAGAATACCCTAAGAAATCTGTTAGTATCATCTGAATGTCAGAAGCTTGTCATGATGTGTCCTTCCTGGATGTACATGACTTGAAATATTCCATAACATTTTGAGTCAGACACTTGAGCTGTAGATGCCATGTGACCAATCACTCTGAAGATTAATGGTTGAAGGTTATAGCTAGTTGCCTACTAGTTAGCTAGCTTCATTTAGCCCTTCCTGGTAGATTATGGGATACACCTGACTTCTCCATTGACTACCATTCAAATGTAATTCTTTATTTATTTTCAGCATAGATAGATAGATAGATAGATAGATAGATAGATAGATAGATAGATAGATAGATAGATAGATAGATAGATAGATAGATAGATAGATAGATAGATAGATAGATAGATAGATAGATAGATAGATAGATAGATAGATAATAAAAAATGACACAGTGACAATACATTAATTTTTCTGATGTGGAATATATAAAATATCATAAAAAGCAATCTTGATGTTTAGTCTTGTGTTTGAGGGTGGTTTGGTTTTCGTACCATCTGGATTGCAGAACAAGCACATCAGTTCATTAGTGTAGCTTTTAATCTAGGAGTTGCTTTAATCTAAAATTGTAAACTCTGGTTAATTACATCCTCTTAAAGAGAAGTTAATTATACATAATCATAGCAGATGAGCAGTGTCGTTTATGTTAATGGCGCATAGCAGATGAGTCGAGATGAGTCGCCATGTTTGCAACTTCATTCAATCTGTGTTAAACCACCAGGTTAAGGTTAATATAGGTTAATATACAGTACATCTACAAAGAGAGCGATATCATTATACTGTATTAAAAACCGATTCCCCTCATATTATTTAATATTATTATATTAAATCGTATAAAAATACTACTAAGAAAGCGGAACTACATATTAAGTGTTTAGTTCTCGGTCGAACTGAATTGTGTGACGTACTTCCTCTTTAAGAGAAGCAACATGGCCACTGGCGCAGAGGTAAACAAAATACGAGATTCCAAATACGTTGAGTGTTAATCTAACTGACGTCTTTATTGTTTATTTATATACTTTTATATTATTGAATAGTTGTTATAACTATGGAATTATTGGTTGTCTGTTGACAGAACACTATTCTTATTGGCATGGCTAACAATGCTAACATCAGTCTCGGATGTTCAGTATCTGAGATTTCAGTGATATTATGGATATTACTAGCCCTGTATGCGCGGTAACGTTACATTGCTATCTTCCCCGTTCAGGTTGTTGCTCCCAGCAATGAAGAGGAATCCGCAGAGACTCCAGCAGCGCTGAAGAGGGAAGATAGACTCAGAAAGTTCAGAGAGCTTCATTTCAAGAGGGTAACTACGTCACATTTCTCCTCATATCACTGATATAATTAAACCGAGACCATTTATTATAGATAATTAATTAAACTGAGACCATTTATTATAGATAATGCCCAGTTTAAATCTGTCATTAACATTTGTCTTGGGTGATTTGATAATATCACATTCACGAGTGGTCAGATGTGACCGATTACACCAACGTTAGCAACACTTGTCTCCTTTAACGTTAGCCACTTGTAATTGTATTTTACAGCAAAACTATTGTTTTTTCATACTTTGGTCGAATTTGGAGTATCAGTATTTTGCTTCCACCTCATGTCTTATATCAAGGGGAAAAAAGAGAAAAATACACATTTAACTTTTTCACGCTTTTTATGTAATGTGCTTCTGAAGATTTGAATCAAAATGTATATCTTTAAAGGCTGTTTTGTCAAAATGAGATTTTCTTATTTACTAAATCATACATCTTCTCTTCCAAAAAAAAGGTTTGGTCATATATCAGTTGGAAATGAATGCAAATTAGTTTATATTAAATTAGATAAAGCAGTGGTTCTCAAAACTGTCCTGGAATACCACCAGCCCTGCTCATATTGTATGTCTCCCTGTATTTCTCACATCCATTTCAGGTCTTGCAGTCTCTACTAAGCAGCTCATGAGTTGGATTTCAGTGTGATAGATGAGGGAGATATACAAAATGTGCAGAACGGGTTTGGAGAGCCACTGCATTTTCTAATTAAATATGAACCAATTTCTCAGAAATGTCTTACTGCACCTTTAATGGAGGGGAGTCTTTGTCAAAATGGCACATGATGCCTGCTTTGTGAGGCATGTGTAAGGACCTTTAGTGTAGTTGTAGATCGAGCGCAAACTCTGTGCTGTTGTTGCTTTGGGTGAAAACTGTCGACACGGCACAACAGAACCTGCTCAATACATCCATATGAAATGTGATTGTGTTCTGTTGGTAGAATGAGGCCCGTAAGCTGAATCATCAGGAGGTGGTGGAGGAAGACAAGAGACTGAAGCTGCCCTCAAACTGGGAGGCCAAGAAAGCTCGTCTAGAGTATGAACTCGCAGTGGACCAAAAGAAGAAGGTACAGGACTTGAATTCACGCCTTCATATTTTGTTCAAACCTTGTCTATGTGTCCCAAAACCAAGGCTTTTTCATATTTTCAGCCCTTGAAATTACTTCAGTTTTACCGCCTGAAAATCACATTATCTGGAAAGCAATATTTGGACATTATTATAATGAAAAGGATCACAAGTAGATAATGCCTATGAATATGTTTTGAAAAATAAAACTTATTTGCTTAAATATCTGATTACGAAACACAAATTGGCTGTTTAAAGCATTTTCTCTTTAATGTGATAAAAACACTAAATAATAATTTTGACTGTGTTTTGATATGTAATTTATGTTGGTGTAGTAAGATGCTGGAAAAAGCTTTAAAATGGACCTTGAATCTGACCTTGGTAAAGGTGTACGAACCCTGTGTGATCAAAGCTGTATTTTCAGCATCACATGATCCTTCAGAAATCATTCTAATGTGATTAAAATAATATTTCTGATTATTATCAATGTTAAAAACAGTTGTGCTTTTTGAAAACAGTGATAGTTTTTTTTTTTTTCAGGATTCTTTGATAAATAAATGTGAATTGAATTTGATGGGGGGAAAAAGCATTTTTTAACATTATAAATGTCTTTACTGTAACTTTTAATCAATATAATGCACTGTTACTGAGAAAAAAGTCTCACTGACCCCAAACAGTAGTGTTATTTGCTGTCATCAATCAAGCACTGATTCTGAGAATGCAGTCTGTGAGGACGAGTGTGTGACGCAGTGATTTCTGTTTGTGTGTCAGGAGTGTGCGGAGCGTGGCGAGGACTACAACCGTGTGAAGCTCCTGGAGATCAGCGCTGAAGATGCAGAGAGATGGGAGAGAAAGAAAAAGAAGAAAAACCCTGATCCAGGGTTCTCCGGTATAAAACGCTCATTTGTTACATCATGAATATTATTAAGCAGCAGTCTGATTGATTGGCTGAGACGAAGAGGGAATCTGGCTGCCATGTGTGATGCTGGAAATGTGAAAATGAAAACATGCAGAGCTTGTGTTTCACGCCTGGTTATCATTGGTTCTGGCAATTATCATTTTCCTTCTGCTTCTCCTTGTAAGACCCTTTTTCCAGACCCCCACAGCTGGACTGGAAATGTGTTTTAATTCATGTGTGTGTAGGGTACGCCGAGGCCCAGTTGAGACAGTACCAGAGACTGACGAGGCAGATCAAGCCAGATATGGACAACTATGAGAAACAGAGAGAGGAGTGGTGAGACTATTTATTCTCATTCAACCTCTGAAATATGTATATCAAGCCTCTAATTCAACACTGCTGAATTCAATCACAATGTGGCTTAGTGCAATTATCAAATCACAAAGCCTGCGGTGTAATTAATTAAATATATGCTGGATGTTTTTGAGTGAAGAGCTGCTCGGTGTTCTTTTACAATGTTCCTTTTGCAGTTTTACTGTAATGTTATTATTATAATCATATTCATATCTCTTTTTTGAAAAATTAAATTGTGCATCCCAGCAAAACTAGAGCTTTTTTTAAAGCCACATTTTAAGTCACATCTTTTCTCAAATTTTGCAGCCCTATTTAAGAATATGGATTGATAGTGGAATCGACCGAATGACTGCTTTATTTAATCATATGAAGGTTTTTTGTCTCATGCAATATAATAGTGTTCTTTTCATTATAATGATAGTGAATGGAGACTAATATCTTTATCATCATTTCAAAATGACAAGAAATTAAAAAGTCTTTTAATTATGAGGCATTCATACCTATTATTGACGTTACATGTGGTGTGGCGCATCTTCAAAAGCAATTGAGGAAAAGTTTAATTAAGGTCAACTTTTGTGGCTGTTCTGCTGATGCTAATGGCAGTGTTGTAGTCGAGACCACCTCACTTGAGTCCGAGTCGACATCGAGACCAGAGAGAGTCGAGTCCGAGTCAAGACCGAGTCCATAGAGAGTCGAGTCCGAGTCGAGTCCGAGACCAGAGACGGTCGAGTCCGAGTCGAGACCGAGACCAGTGAGGGTTGATTACTCAATTTACTTTTATTTACTTAGAGAAATCCTTTTTTTTTTACTGAATTTACTTAGAGTTTAAAAAATATGATCAGTTTAGGGTAAAAAGGCCACATAGTAGGTGGTGTTAAAAGTAATTTTATTACAATTTGTCATGCGCAGTTGCGCACTAGAAAATCACCAATCACTGGGCGTGTCAATCAATTTAAAGAAATATTTTATTACCATACATTAATAATCATGAAAAATATTTTTAATTGAACTCGAGTGGACTCGGGAATAATTCCGAGTCCTAAAAAAAAAAAATGTTCGAGTACGAGTCAATTCCGAGTCCAAATGGACACGAGTCCATGACAAGACCAAGACCATTAAAATATGGTCTCGAGACCGAGTCCGAGACGAGTCCGAGTCTCGAATATTACAACACTGGCTAATGGTACATAAACCTACACACTATATATAAAAATGATGTGATTTCATTTACTCCTAGTGGAGAAGATTTCCACCCCACCTCCAACAGTCTGATTCACGGCACTCACGTTCCCTCTAAAGAGAGCATCGACCGCATGGTGGACGACGTGGAGAAACAGTAAGAATCTGTGTTTGTTTTTTACGCGGTGAATCTGTTGTAAGTCAGCCGAAGCACCTGGTGAACAGATCTGTTCACACACACCTCAGAGACGGCAGATAGCGGCTCTTTTCAATGCGATGTTTCTCAGCCTCCTCGTGTGTGTGTGTTTGTTCCTCGCTCCAGATGTGTTTGCCGTAGCGTGCCTGTCGCACATGCATGTGTGCGCCCGCGAGGGTTTGTTTATGCGTGAGAAGGCATTCTTCTATTTTGGAGGAGCTGCTTTTAGCTTCTGAGAAACATTAGACAGGGCTACGGCTGCCAGATTGTGACGCACAAACACTCTTTGAAGATGTTTGAAGTGATGTTTGTGTGTGTGTGCGTGGGGGTCTAGTTGATGGACTAAACTGACATTGTCTGTTGAAGCATCAAACTTTTAGAAATGAACGTCTAAAGAGTAAAACTGGGTAATATATCAGATGTGTGGTGCTTCTGTGATGATTTTGCTTCATTACGTCACATCTGTACACACACATCTTTCGGCTTGTAGGCTATATTGCGTGTGAGGATGCTGGAGATTTGTCAAACAAAAAGGGGGAGAAAAATGTGTACTGTGTGTAAAGAAATCCTCTCTTGTGTTGAATTTAGGGCTGTCGAAGGTAACGCAACAGAATTTGACCCTATGAATCACCCGTAGTTCAATCCAGAGCTGCCAGATCCGTGTTTTTTCCCTACACCAAACATTATTTGAACTGTAGCGTGCCTTCCATCCATTAACCATGAAGAGCTTTTTACTTCTGATAAGAAAGTCTTAGCTTTACGTATTATAGCATGAAAAAAACATGCATGAACATCAAATGGTATTTTGAAAGATACGATGTACAACTTGCCAAAATGAATCATGTCTCGTGGAATCACTCAATCTGTGTTTGAACAATGTCACGTAACGTTGCATTTACCTCAGGAAGATTATCCAGCGTTCAGTTTTTTTAGTTGGCTATTAAAGAAACACTTGAGAGGAGCTGATTTACTGTTAATTGTGGCAACTTTATTAAATTTTTCGTCTAATATTTATATTTTCTTTTATTTCAGGTATATCAATTTACAGAAATGTTTTATAGTGGTTTTAGTTAACAATAACCGCACTGACTAAAGAGCATGTCATTCAATGGATTTTTTTTATGACTTTGCGGGCAAAAAAAATCTGATTTAAACTTCAGTATCAAAACCAGCGATTCAATTCTTTGAATCAGTTTGAATCACTTTTTCTGTGAATCAGTTTAAACCATTCATTTTAATGAATCGATTACTGATTAATCGCTCGGTAATGATTTGTTTACTGAAAAATACTGTGGATAATTTGTAACTAGGTTGTTGTTTTAGTTCTTTCATGCTGTTTCTTCAGATTGATTTTTTTATTTTTTTTTCTATATTCCAACCCTTTTTAGAGTTCAAAAATGTGTGTGTAATCTACGTTTTGTTTTCTTGTGTGTTTAGGATTGAAAAGCGTGCGAAATACAGTCGCCGCAGGGCCTACAACGACGATGCGGACATCGATTACATCAACGAGAGGAACGCCAAGTTCAACAAGAAGGCTGAACGTTTCTACGGGAAATACACCGCGGAGATCAAACAGAACCTGGAGAGAGGAACGGCCGTGTAGAGACTTACTCTCGACTCCATCCGCTAAGTCATTCGCAAATATTTTTAAGAGTTTTTTCTCCTAGTCTATGGTGATAGTTTTTTTTTTTTTCATATTCTATTTTATAAAAATGTTCATTCTGGCAAAATGATTTGCCTGCAGTGGGAAAGCAGATGTCTACCTGTCAGAGTTTCGCTTTAGTGTGTGTAAATTCATTCATTTCCGCAGCAGTTGATATTTACTTCAATAAAGCAATTTCATATCAAACACACTTGACTTCATGGTGCAAAATGTTTGTACCACAGCATTGGAAAGTTGTTGTCGAACACAAAATTTAATTTACATTTCAAGACGTTATTTGGACTACCCACTACTTATCTACCACTCATATTCAATGTGACGGTCACATGAAAACATACTATTGTTTGAAACGTTCATGATAGAATAATCCCTACTGAACGTTTTAACTCCCAATATTTGGCAGTATTATAGTATATACTGTTTAGCATTCATTTAGTTGTAAGTTTTCAGTTCTAAATGCGGACAATAGCTGAATTATATCATTTAATTTAGCTAGATGAAGAACTTCAACTTAAAAAAAACACGTATACGAGAAGCGTTGGCAACTAAGTTTGTTAAAGTGCTAAAATGACAAAATAAAATCAAAGCTATTTAGAAAAATAGTACAAATGACAATTACTAAAACTAAATTTAAAGGGGAAAAAAATGATAGCTAATTCAAAATGAATAAATACTACAATATTTTTAAATAATACTAAAATAAAATGCACCATGTTCTTTCTGTACTAGTCATGGCTGTTTATTACTTTATAGACTTTATACTTTATTACTATTTATATACATAAAGAAGTGCATTATAGAAATGAAAACAAGTTCATTTGTTAACTGTGTAGGCTACTAATTAAAAGAACTTGACTCCAGACAGTTTTATTTAGCATTATTATTGAACGCTTGAGGTGTAAGAGGCACATTGACCACCTGAGGTGTGTATTAACTTGCAATAATTAAATCCAAATTGAGTTATTGCATGCATACATCGGGGAAAGAGAGAGCGATTAAGCGACTGCATCAGTGAGTGTGAGAACCCGACGTGGTCGTTTATCTTATTTTAAGGTTACTTCAACATCAAAGTGTCAATTGTGTTATCTCCGTCATTGTTGCCCTTAAGCGTCGTGAGATAAGAGGCTTGCGACCTGAACCAACTTCAAAGCGAATCACAGATCTTCCCAGACTGTTGTAACTGTAAATCATATAAATAATAAAGCATCGTCACAGCACTTTCTAGTATGATTTAAAGTAAATGGTTCATCAAATTTGCTTTCATCAAGGCCTCCGTTCAAATCCGCAAGCAAAGTCATAGGACTGAACGTGTATCCGGGATCTCTGGCATCTGCATAAATGAATATGTTATGAATTATCCCTGTTGGGGGAGCAGGGGTAATTGTCTTTGGGCGGCTGCTTTCAAAGCTCGGCGTGTTGAGAATTAGAGCCATGCGTGTTTATGATATCCTGCTTTTGTTCTCAGTGGCAGTATTGGCTGCGGGTGATTAGATGAAGGGGGCCACACAAATCAAACCCTTTGATATCTGAGCTGCTCATTGGCCAACTTTCTTCATATTGACCTTGTTTTTCAGATATGGAGAAATTGGGCTTCCATTGTGAGAAAGAAATACCATTCAACAGTTTCTCCTCAAAACCATACGTCACAATCCATAAGAGCCGCAGTCATGAATTAAACAGAGCTGTGGGTGTTTTTACTGTTTTACAGAGCGACAAATGTCTGCCAAAGGCTCGTCATGTCTGACTGGTTCTTGCTTTATGATCCCAATCTCGCTTCCCAATCACCGGAAGGAAGACTTGTTCTGTTTCTGGAGGATTGGAGTGATTATGTATGTTAACCTTTAGATTTATCTGTCGCTCTGTGTTTGGTTCTCTGAGTTTGGACATAATAATAATAATAATAAAATAATAATAATATATATTAGGGCTGTGCAAAAATTAATGTGATTAATCACATCCAAAATAAAAGTCTGTGTTTACATAATATATTTGTGTGTGCTGTATATAATTATTTTGTATATATAAATACCTATGCATGCATGTATATATTTAAGAATTATTTGCGCTTAAATTCTGTGTGTATATATATATATATATACATAATCTAAATTATATAAATATAAATATTTTATATATGAATGACACATTTTCTTAAATATATACATGCATGTGTGTGTATTTATATATACAAAATAATTATATACAGCACACACAAATATATTATGTAAACACAGACTTTTATTTTGGATGCGATTAATCGCAATAATTTTTGCACAGCCCTAATATATATATGTGTATATATAGAGAGAGAGACAGAGACGGAGAGACACGGATGGATGGATAGATTTTTTGTTTTCAATATTAATGTGTAGTTTTTATGTGATATGCCATATGTATATGAAAATACACTACCATTCAAATGAGTTTGGGATCGTTAAGATTTTTTTGTTTTTGATAGTCTCTTATGCTCACCAAGGCTCAATTTATTTGCTAAAAATCAGAAAGATTGTGCTATATTATTACAATTTAAAATAACTGTTTTCTATTTAAAAAAAAAAAAGTAAAATGCAATTTATTCCTGTGATCAAAGCTGAATTTTCAGCATCATTACTCCTGTCTTCAGTGTCTCACATGATCCTTTAGAAATCATTCTAATATGCTGATTTGCAAAAAATAGTATAAATGTAAAATGAGAGTTTTATTTCTAGACATAGATGTAGAGTTAAGTGACAACAATGAATGCAATGTCACATTTCTTGTGTGTTCAACGATTCCGCGAAAAACGAAAAGTTAGTCCCGGTTCCAATCTATACTCGATTCTCGATACCCAACCCTACCGGTTACATTTGGTGCCGTGACCCGGATGGGAGTGAGGTTTAGGGGGGTGAGTGTCACATACATTGGCCAGTAAGAGCTGTGCGTGTAAACCTCACTCCCCAGGCCTCAAAAGGCACGCTAGCAACTGTCAATAGAGGCTGCGGTCTTAAGCATTTTTGTTAGCGCCCGCCTCCCACGCCAGCCACCCGGGTTCGAATCCCGCTCGGGGTTAGATCGACTAGGACTGGTTACATATGGTGCCATGACCCGGGTGGAAGTGAGTGTAACAGACGTAGGCTAGTAAGAGCTGTGTGTGTAAACCTCACTCCCCTGGCCTCAAGAGGCGCGCTAGGTGATTTGGTTTCAAGTTGTCCAAAGTTTGTCACAAGGTTAGATCTAGAAGGGGAAGTCAGGTAAGTGTTTGTCAGATTTTTAGAGTCAGAAGCATGGTTATTTCCAAAAGATAGTTTAAAAATCCATCCCAAGGCCAATAAACCTACTTAGTCCACTTCTTGATAGAGCTGTTTCACTTTCATATAAGAGTTTAAGGATCAATCAAATGATTCTTTTAAGCGAAATGCAGATGAGACGGATTCAATTATTTCAGTAGTTTTCAGGCCTGTCTGTGTGCCGGAGATTGATGGATACTGAATGAGTTTCCTTTGCGGACTTGTGTGATGGATGTTACGGGAGAAAATCAGTGTGTAGGCGCCGCAAGATTACACTCATGTGATGAGCGCAAATAACCGCCTGGCATCCGTGGCATCACAAAAAGCGAATTAAACATCAAATACAGTTTGCCTGCGAGGGCTTACATGTACCATTTTTCTCAAACTGAAATGAAAAGGCATCTTGTGTGTGGCGAACAATGGCTTTCTTTATCGGCATCTTTATATCCTTTTTTTCCCCCCGACTGTATTTCTCTCTGTGCTCATCAGGACTCCTCTGTGACCGTGCCAGGGCTTTCCAGACTCGAGGCCTGTGGTGTCTCCCGTTGGCAAACTGCAAGTGCACATTAGAACGACTGAGGAATAGCTGGAAATCTGTGTTAATAGAAAAGAGTCGGATCTTTGTATTTGCCCACCTTTGATTTGAGCGCATCTCTTATCAAGTGATCCTTATTGCGATTGTTACTTCATCCATAATTACCGTGTCCATCCCTGAGGCAGAGGGACATCTGATCTGTGAGCAGGAACAGCTGTAGGATCATCTGCATTGCTGACAGTACTGAGGAGAACAAACCTATCTGGCAAATGCCAATTCTGCTTTGAAAATATGATTAACCCTTTGAGTTTTCATTTTCTATATCTTTGCAAGAAATGAATTTAATAATTCAGTGTTCCTGGTATTCCTCAATTAAAGGAGTAGTTTACTTTAAAAAAAAAACTTTTGCTGATAATTTACTTACCCCCATGTCATCCAAGATGTCCATGTCTTTCTTTCTTCAGTTGAAAATAAATTAAGGTTTTTGATGAAAACATTCCAGGATTTTCTCCGTATAATGGACTTCAATGGGGTCCAAACGGTTCAAGGTCCAAATGAGAGTTTCAGTGCAGCTTCAAAGGGCTTTAAACGATTCCAGACGACGCATAAGGGCCTTACCAAGCGAAATGATCACTCATTTCAAAAATAAATAACAAAGTTTAAGTTTTGTAAGCTCAAATGCTCACCTTGCTCTGTTCTGTGTGACTCTCCTGTTCGAACTCGTTCATCAAAATGAAATAAAATTTGATGAGATCAATTAGTTAAATATATTTAAATACAAAGTAGTTATTTTAAATTGTAATATTTTACTGCATTTTTTAATTTAAAAAAAATATCCAGCACTGGTGATCAAATTCAAAACCATTAAAGACTCTTAACGAGGATCCCAAACGGATGGCAAAGACGATCTAAATATAAAAATAGAGGAAATTAGCTTTTACAATTAAATAAATAGTACAATATATAATAATAATAATAAACGGATTACTCAATAAACAATGTGATAATGATATATTGTGAATCCCGAAACTTTAATACTGTAAGGTATTAAGTCTGAAATGAGTTCACATTTCTGACCACTTTACTTTACGGTACAATGTGTTTACAAGTGAAACAGGAAATAAAAAAAGTTCAGGACTTGATTGTATCCATCAGGAATTGATTGGATTGGGAAAAGTGGCCCTTACGAAAGAAAGCGTTCATGTGATTGGAAGGGATTGAAAGTAAGAAAGAGGGATTGGTGACTTCTGAAAAGAAAAGAACAATGTGCACTGATGAATCATGAGAGCATTAAAGTGCTTTAACTAAAGCAGAAAGTGTTGATTTTGACTCCACATTGACTTCAAATGTAAATTCACATTTCTCAAGTGACGATTTCAAGTATTCCCAACTAACCCGTTTTCTTCTTGCATTTGCATATATATTAGCTAGACACCCGTGGAACGCCGTGTGTCAGTGAATGTCTGAGATGCTTCATTCCGATCTTATCAGCACACAGCAAAAACAAAAGATCCTTCAGAACGATACTGTCTCTTCTTGTGCTCCAAAACATGCTTCGTCAGATTCTGTGGTGAGTTACACAACACTGACTTCAATTTATTCGTGTACAAACAAATGTCACATAATCACCGCCAGCCCAGTGAGTTTCTGAAATGTTTTATAATCTCTTCATTAGGGTGGAGAGTAAACAGCCATGCTCATATAAACCTGCATATGCTCACATCTAGGGAGCAGAAGAGACGTGGAGGAGGTAATAACTAAACCTTTTTATCACCATTATCAGTTTAGGCATAAGATAAAAGGTGTGTGGTATTTACAATCCTCCCTCCTTAGTTCAAGCAATTGCACAAAAATCATCAGGCTTTCTTCAGAGGTGATAATAGTCAAGAGTGAACATGTTGAAAAGAGCAGCACAACAATAGGCGTTTTGGCACGAGCTCTCTGGCTAAAACACACAGGCCTACGGAGACTTTGACTTGCTCGTGCCAAACCAAGCTTCTCTGTAGACACTGTGTGTGCTGAATACAACTAGGCTACTGGATCGTGTATAGAATTCGTCGTACACCGCAATTTATCAGACTAAAATCATTAATTAAAACCACCAAACACCGGAGGGAAGAGTGTGGGTGGGATTGAGCGAGAGAACATTCCAACTCATTAACTGTGTTGAGGAGTATTCCTCGGTCTCGAGACAACATGTCGGCACACATCAGATGCTGCTCTTTCAGTGCCAGCAAATGACAGTTTGATTGAACGAGTTGATTTGTCAGTTTAAGGATAAAAAAACAGGCCTGTTTTCTGTGCTATTAGTGTCACCAAGCGGAGATTGTTTTAATTGTGCCGACTGCCGAAAGTTGTTTGGATGCTCGATTTGCTTTGACTTATTTAGTTTTCTGTCACGCATATTTAGCTATCGTTCGGCACTGATTTGTGTGTGGGGGAACAGTCTAACATTGTTTTACTCATATTTCATGAGCAATTATGTAATGTTATTCTGATTTGTAATGACTACTGTAAATATTTTTTGGGGAAAACTTGCAATGATTCGATGTCTGCGAAGGCCTCATCAACAACTGCTGTGCAAGGGCAACAGCGCCACCCAGAGTTCAGAATATGAAGAGCCGGTTGTTTTCATGGATTAGATCTCATTCTCTTCCAGCAAAATACCCTCTTCATATTGCAAACATTAAGATACTATGAATGTTTAATTGGGAGTTAATCCTACGAAAATATGTGCAGGTCACATTTCACACCAGAATATATTTTTGACAATTTAGAAAGTAAGTGTGCCATTCAAAATGTGCTTGAAATCATTATCAAGCCTAAAAATAGCATTAATGTTCTCATCAATAGATCATGTATAATATGCACTTAAATTTTGGTGTAGAATGACTCCAGACATGTTTTAAGTTGTCAAAGTCACTTACCCTGCATTTATCTATTATGGATCTAAAAGCAAGTGAGCAATTCGGTAAACACTACCAGGTGATATTAATCTAGTGGTCCGTCCTTAAGAGATATATAGGTATTTATGCCACTTTACAGGTGTTGTTTTTGAACTGTAACTTTCAACTAAATTGGAAAGTCATTTATAACCTAAGGTGAAATTGATACTTTCTGGAGAAAAACAAACAAGTGCACAACAGGATTTTTTTTGCCATCTTTATTCAGAAACAGTCACTGTGCAACACAAAAACACCAATATGTACACAATATTTCCCACCTGTTTGACATCTTGCCTTCTTCCAATTAAACCAACTTTATATCTGAAAGAAAACATTTATGATGAATTTATGAGTCCCAAGTGACCCACCCCGACCCAAGTGTTCACTACACAAACTATTTACAATATTTACAGTCTATTTACACCATTGCTGAATCTCAGTGTTTATTATTTTTTAGAAGAGTATTTGCCGAAGGGGACCCACTGTCCATATGGCTTCCTGTCCGCCACACTGTCGGCTCTTGATGTTACCTTACTGTCATGAAGCGTCGGGCTGCTTGAAGGTTTGGCAATTGTATTCTGGGAATATAAAGAGGTATGATCAACTTCAATATTCCAGTATGTTCTAACAATCCTAATTTCTTGAATTTTCATGAATGAATCCAAATTTCAAGGTTTCATGAACTTACATTGAGGCTAAAGGTAATTGGCTTTGTCCTGGGTGATGTCTGAGAAGTTTCTGCCTCACCATCATCAGTGGTAACACCGTTTACCTAAAGAGAAAGAAAAAGGGAAAAGGATATTGACCACACTGTCGTCTTGATATAAACCTCACTTCAGTTTTCAGTTCACCCTGGGCTCAAGTCATGCAACAGCAGCAAACTGAAGAGGCTAATGCCAGTGCTGCCCTTCTAATCAGTCTGACATCAAAAACATGATTCATCATGGCGTAACACCGGTTTACATTTTCAATAACATTTTTAAAAGCATAACTTAAAATCTATACACAAGGCTTTGTTCACACTGCACCCATTTTCAATGAATGTTTCATAAATCTGTCTTTTTGCAAGTAATACAATTAATGCTCCTACAGCATCACGATTTACAAAGTCATGCATCCACAGCCTGTGAAGTGATTCAGTATCTCACACTTCATGTGAATAAATAAATTATAATATAATTAATGAAAACAAAAAGCAAACAAAAACGAAAGTTAAATTTTACACATTAATGCCTTTGTAAAAAAAAAAAAAAAAAAAGATATACAAGCCACTAAACGGCTCTGAATTGGTCAAAATAATAATTTGTATTTTTGCTGCTCATGAACAAAGCCAAAAAATGATTAAATGATGAGTATATATTTCCAAACCCCCATCCATCACCGTAGAATGAGCTCTGTCTGGTCTTCACGCACAGTGAACAGAGGAAGATTCTGGAAAATGACAACCCAGTTCAACCATCAACAAATAAGTCATTTCCTGTAGTTCTAATAGCTGTAAAGTACACTTCTGTTCAAAAGTTTGTGGTCCGTAAGATTTAAAATGTTTTTGAAAAGTCTCTTTATTTTGATAACAAAAAAATAACTAAAATAAAAAACACAAACAGTAAAAATAATAATATTAAATATACTTTAAAATGCAATTTATTCATGTGATGATTAGGTTGGTTATCAATGTTGTGCTTCTTTTTTGCATTTTTCAAGATTCTTTGATGAATTAGAACGTTCAAAAGAACACCAATTACTTGAGCTAGAAATCTTTTGTAACATTATAAATGTCTTTACTGTCACTACTGATCAATTTAATGCATCCATCCTAAAAGTATTAATTTCTTCAAAGAAGAAAAAAAAACATTCTACTGACCACAAACTTTTTGTAGATGTGTTGTGGCTGAAAGTGGCTCAGCTCTATGTGAGGTCAATCTAATGCATGTGGTCTTGTTTTCGTTCAACACAAGGCTACCGCTGACATCATACACAGTTACTTAACCTCCGCAGTCGTGCATTAAAGACTTAAAGCTGGTGTCATTCAAGTCATGTGACCTCCCCCTCTATCCCTCATTGTCCAAAGGGTGGAGGAGTTTCAGCTCTACAGGAACGATACAAAAAACAATGCAATTGAAGCTAAATACAGCTTCTCAATACAGTGAGAGGAATAATAGCCATGAGCTCATTCATTCACACACATACACACACACACTCACTCAAGCACACAGTAGTACATACTCTTTAACGTGTACCGTTACCTAATCCGGACATGAGCGGTTCATCATTCCATTAAATCCATCAGGCAAAATCATTCATGTCTGAGGAGACAGATTACATGGTGACCCAGGTTGGGTAAGTACAGCGCGCAATCACAGTTTAAAAAGACGCGTTTCAATGGGTTACTCAACGTCCCGAGATCAGATTTAACAAAGTACAGATGAGAATCTTACTGGAGAAATTTGCTGGAATGCCGTTTAGGACGTTCATGCAACATTACAGAATTCTGTGTGTGTGTTAAGTCACACGTCTGCAGTCATGTGTGTAAGGCTCACCTGTGCCAGGTCAGTCCTCAACCTTTCCTCTTTATCAGATGAAGATCTCCTCTTCTCCTCCTCCTTCAGACTTGCTGGCAGCTCTAAGTTCTGCACTCCCAGAATCCTGGCAGCATTTGCTTTGGCGACATCCAACAGATACTTCTTCTCTGTGGGAGATGTTAGGATGCCAATTAATTATATATACACATTTATTTGTGTGCATGTGTGTGTGTGTGTATATATGTAGCATATTGCAAGAAGATGTAAAGCTGATCTTACCCTCCAGGCTAAGGCGGATGGAAGAGCGCTCACGGCTGCGAGACCGGCTTCTGTTTGCTCTGGGGTTAATGGGTGAGCGGGAGAAACGGCACCTGTACCGCCCCACAAACCTACTTCCCCTCCAGTAGACTGGAGAACGGCTGCGAGAGTGGGACCGGGAACGCCTGGAGCGTCTGGAGTAGCCGTAGGGAGATGGAGAAGGACTGCGGCGATGGTAGCGTCTGCGGTAGGAACCCCGGGGAGTAGGGCTGTATGAGCGAGAGCGAGCACGGTAGCGGCGAGGAGGAGAATGGTGTGTGTGGCGGCAGCGCGAGCGGCCCGAGCAGCGCGGATGAGAGCGGGAACGGGAGCGGGAACGAGAACGTGAGCGTGAGGAAGAGTCACTGTCGGAGGATGAGCTCCGTGACCTGCGAGAGGAACGGCTTCCTCTGCTGCTGGAGTACGAGCTGTCACTGTCGCTGCTGACGCTGGAGCGGGAGGAGCTGCGACCCGATGGAGCTTCCTGATCAAAGATGGACTTCACACGCTCACGCCGTGGGCTGGTTTCCTGCTTCATGATCAAACCTACAAACACAAAGGATTAGACGTTACTCATTAACTTACAGTTAAATCAATCAGTTCACGGTCAGTGATGAATGCATCCATTGCTTTGCATTGCATACACACACACACATATATATGAAGGTTTTTACAGAGTGGTTTGTTCAAATATAATTTTCCTGGTTTATTTATATAATATTTATTCCTAATAATAATAAAGTTTATATATATTTTTCTGGCTATTGACAGCAATGTCTGATAAAAATTTAAATCACTAAAGAAAAAAAGATAGATCACAAAAATAAAGTCTCCAAAATTGCCTCTCTAAAACCATTCGACTCAACAAAATGAAACAAGATTTGCGAACCTGACTATCTAATGTTCGGATTTGTTTTGGAAATGTATGCAAATTACTAACTGCCTTATGCTTGCTTCAGAAAAAGTATCATACAAAATAATTGTTTTAATGTGACTAATCAACCGGGTCGTATGGTGATATATTTGTTAAACCTATATTCAAATCATAATATAAGACATTACTTAATAAAAAAAAATTGAAGACGATAACAATTAAGACATCAGCATCGAGTAACGTCGAATGAGAATGTTCCAGAACTGAAAGTAGGTCAGGTGATGTCTCCGCCCCCTTCTGTCAATCAAATCTCACACAATCTCGCATTTAGAACATTCCGGAATTTCCGTACGAACGAGAAACTGAAAACCAACGTTATAAAAACATCAATTCAACAGAATCCAAATCCCACAATATATATTAAACAATCTGTTCCGATAATGAGCCGTTCACTTTCTAATATCTAACGAACTCTTACCGCATTGTTCGGCGGGGACTGTAGATAACGTTATATAACGTTTTTGTTGTTGAAGTGCTTTGAATAAATAGCATTAATTAAATAGATATGCCATAAGAAACAGTGAACTGTAACTTACCGTCAAAATGACCTGATCCAACAGTAAGAATCTTTGAGGAAAACCGTTAGGTAACGTTAAATCACACGATACGCGCCTCGAACAAGTTGAAAACGGAGACAATTTTGAACTCCTAACACAAAAAGCTGTGAAATAAACAATTGTTTATTTCCTCGTATGTTTCCTTTTGAGTGAAAGGGCAATTTTTCGAAACAAAGGATCTGGATAGCTGTAAAGCCGCAGATGATTTCTCGCGAGTGGTTCAGCGTGAAGTGGCTCGTGTGCAGAGAGAGACCAGTTTCTTTATTCAAACGAAACCCACTGACGTCATCGGAGATTTGGAAAATTCGAGAAGCAGCACTTGAGAAATCCATAGACATGCTAAAGTTTTTGTTTATTTTATTTTTTAAATTTTATTTTGTACTTTAGTGAGATTTTTGTTTATTTCTCTTTCAGAATAGTGGACCGAAAACATCCATAAAACACATTAAGTATTTATTTAATCACACTTGAGTCATTTAAGACTGTGATTAGGAAATACTTTCATATATAGTGTTTGTTGTTGTTGTTGTTGTTGTTGTTGTTGTTGTTGTGGTCGTGTTTTTTTTTAATAAATTCACAATTAACGTTATATAAAATTGTCTCTCGAGAGCTGAGAGCTCGCGTTTTATCGCGAGATTTACCTGGTGCTCTAGGGCACACTCGCCTTTAACACAAATAACTCAGAGTTACGTGAACTGCATGATAGAGCATTTTTTCCACAACAAATAAAAGGAGAATATCTTGCGTTTGAGGAGACCGGTTCTGACTATTGCATTTGAAGATGACGGTTGAGAACGTGCTTCCGGCCAACTTTGGCTATGCTATTTTTACATATATTTATAGTTTTGTCATGTTATCCTATCTCGGGCTAAAAGTTGGTGCTGCAAGAAAGAAGTACAAGATAAAGGTACGATAAGGCTTCATATGCAATGCATTCTATTAGATTGGCCGAAATTATACTGATTGCGTAGTTAACGTTGATTTCTGATTTATGCATTTTTATGGCAGATGTTTTGGTTTAATGTGTTTTTCTGCGCTCGTGTTTTGTGTACAGTATCCCAGCATGTACAGTGACAATGAGCCAGTCTTCAACTGTATTCAGAGAGCGCACCAGAACACACTGGAGGTGTATCCACAGTGGCTGGTCTTCCAGACTATTGCTGCATTAGAGTATCCGGTGAGTTCACAGATGTGTGTCATTTAGAATGGGAATTCAAACAAATTTAATATTTATATAAACATTTTTTTTTTTTTTAAAAAGCATTTAATGAGTTCAGTTTAAATTACTTATAAAAATGTTATCATATAGCACATGGGGTATTTCCTGAAACATGACATGGCATTTAAAAAATATATACATTAATACATTTTAAAGAATTTATGAAGAACATTAATATTGCAGAATGCCCTGGAATACCTCCAATTTTGATGTCATCTCAAACATTCTGGTGGGCGTTTTGTTAAATCTGTTATTGCGTTGACAGTATTGAACCCAGTTTGGAGCAATAAAAAAAACAAATTAGTTTAAATGAATCATGTTTTGTTGAAAGATTTGTTTGTGGGTTTATCAAATTTCTTTTAATCGTAATTCAGGAAATTCCTCTTCCTGCTATTCCAATTCAAATTCCAGTTTAACCTGAAGGTGAAGGTAGCCTATTCAAATGCACACTAAAATGGGCTTGCAACTGAAATGTTGTTTGTTTAAACCCCACAAGGGTTTATATATATAATCTATCATCATTGTGCCTTTGATCAAAACACTTGACCTTTATCAAGGTGGTAGCAGAAGGAAGTGTGTAAGAAGTGCACTGTAAATATCTGTTAATTTAGCCATTTCCATGTGCTCTCCTCCTCTTGTATGAAAACCCTCTCACCCAGTTCACTTCTCTTTATCTTGTATGTTTTATCTCCCATATCAGCTAGTTGCCTCGGTGTTAGGAGTCATCTGGGTTACGAGCAGATTCTCTTATGCCTGGGGTTACTACACGGGTGGTAAGTCTTTACAATGCACATATAGAAGCCTGTTGCAATTCTCAGAAGTTATCACAAATGCAAAAGCACATTTAGATCTCTTTCTGAATCCGAGTACAAATGTGAAAAGCATAGCTTTTATTTGTGCATTAAATTATAGATTTAAATGACATGTATATTCATGCATTTTGAATCTCTGTACACGTTTGCAAGATGCCAAAATAAAGTTAAATAAAACTGACTGTTAGAGCATAAATTAATATCAGTTCTATTTAGAGGAAACCTCCTTTTTGGAGGTTACACCAGTATATTTTCAGTGTGACTTGGTTCCATTTGGCGCCATTTTATCAAGCGAAGCAATTGCGGCTGCCCTGATGGAAATGTATAACTGTTAAAAAAGTATTGTCTTAATTGAATACCCCTGGTTCTTTCAAACAATATGTGAGTTTTATCCCTCATCACCAGTGTTGTTTCTCTGTTTCAGATCCTGTTAAGAGGATGCGTGGTGCGTACGGGTACATCGGGCTGTTAGGAGTCATTCTGCTCTCCATCTCTGTGGCTCTCAAACTGCTTGGAGTCCTTTAAAGGAACAACATAGCACATAAAACCAATCCTTACCACTTAATGTAGTCTTTTTTACTCTGTTTTTAAATTCCATTGTTCCATCATGTAACTTTTTTCTTTTTTTTACAAATTATACAATATATTAATCACATGTAATCAACATTTTAGACTTTCATACTCAAGCTTTATGCTGTATTTCTCCGATTTCAATTAGGCTGACCAGTTAATCATTTCATGATGGTGTTAATGTGCAGACGACCTGGGTTTGAGTCCAGTTTAGGTCATTTTCGCTTGTGGATCACTGTATTTCAGGTGCAAATATTCAACAATATTATTGATTTGACTGCACTGATACTATTGGATGAGAACTGAACTGGATGATGATGTCACAGTTTTCTCCAGAGCTACTGTATGATAAATAACTAGATTCATAACTAGTGATTTTTAATGGAAATGAATCAACCCTGAACTTACTTAGGCTGGACAATGACACTATTTTCTTCTAAAGCTGCTGTTCAGCCAAAACAAACTCTGTTGCATTATTTTCCTGATATCACTGTAAAGCTGCTTTGAAACAATCTGCATTATAAAAGGGCTAAATAAATAAAGGTGACTAAACTTGACTTGCAAAACTAATCACTAGGCAGCAAATCAGAGACTGTCCTGATTTGATTGGCATGTATGGTCATTGGTCAACCTTCTATTTATATCAATAGATTCAGAGAAATGAATAATAAAATGTTGGTGTAAGATTCAAATAAACCATATGTGGGTGCTTGATTGATTTAAAGAGAGAAAACGTATGGTGATCATACTTCATACTGCTTATTTTAGCAGAGGAACATGCTCTGTCATTTCTGAAATCACTGAGAGGAGATTACAAAAGGTCCTTTAGTTGTAAAAATGAAATGAATAACATAATTCTGGTCACTGGTAATATTTAAAGTAGCATATGGCTGGGCTTTAGGACAACTGGAGTGTTAAAACATTTATAAACAGACCCTAGAGCTTTACTATAATGCTATGGTGATGTGGGTGATTACTATGATATTCTTATCATTCCATTTGGCTCCTTAAAATCAGTTTTTATTTTTTGAGAGAGTCTCATAGATGAGAAAAGCAGTGTGGCCAAGTTTAATATTTAGAGTTAGGAGTTTTATCAAAACACTCTGAACAATTGTAAATGCAAACACCAAACAGATACTATGAAGAATTTACCGTAGTTTGAAAAGGCTAAAAGTTTGATTGTCTTTACAATTTTAGTTTAGTATTTCCAGGTTTAAAAATATTGAAAAATAGTCAATTTCTGTTCTCTTCACATTTCCTGATGTGTTTAAATGTTTACAAGATTTGTATCTGACTGTTGAATGGAAAAATTTCACGAATAAAACAGTAGTGGATTTAATTTAATGTAACCTTCCTTTATATATGTTCATCTGTTTATGCAATTTATATATATATATATATATATATATATATATATATATATATATATGTTGTTGAAGGAATTATAATAACAGTTTCATATCTATCCTTGTATGGTTCAACTGGTCGAGGACGTTGACATGGTCATGTGATGTCAACATAGGCGCCTTCAGGGGGCGACCGACCCGCTCCATGTAGAATAACTTTTTATAAAACCTTTCTTTAAAAAAAAAATTCTTGTAATTTTATCAGACGTGCTGTTCACTATTTAGGTGTAAAACCCTTAGTTGGTGCACGTTTTGTTTGATAGGACGTGCCCAGTATGATGGAGAGGGCACTGCGCATGTGCGGCTCAGAGCCACTGTTTTAGACGGAAGACTGCGGAGTCTATCTCCACTTACTGCGAACCACAAGAAACACTCAAGAAAAGTGCAGGTAGGAATGTATTGTGCTATAGAGCGTGAGTTATTGTTATCATTCATGAGTTATTCTTCAATACTGCTCGTATTTATCCGCGATACTTTATATAAACAGTGATGTAGCAAATATGGGTTAGAAATCATCCGGGCATTAGAGATCAAACACGTCGTTTACAGCGTTAACGCTCGACGGCTTCGTCCGAAAATGAACGGAAACATAGTTTTGAACAATTGTGTTAAACATCGCTTATGTTAATATTCCGATTTTGGACGCAAACATGACAAAATGGAAATCCTTTTGTGTGCTATTTGTGTTTGGTTTCGGGGTGATCATGTGTGCTCTGCGTGTGCGCAGTCAGTGATGCTGCGCCGCATTTGCGCAATAACAATTTATTAAATTTATTATGATTCCTGCTAAAATGAGTTTGTGAACACTAACTTCCCCCAGTGTTTTTAAAAATGTTTTTGAAATAAATATCTTATACTCACTACTAGTCACCAAGCATACAGTCACCATTGTGAACTATTATGTTATGTTTTCTATTCCAATATTTTTTAAATGTAATTTTATTACTAAATAGGAAGTTGAAATATAATCTTTTGTAAGATAGATGTCTTTACTGGCACGTTTGATGAATTTAATGCAAACTTCCTGAATAAAACTATTAATTTGTTTTTATTTACCCCAAACTTTTGAACTGGTACTGCATCGTGGTTTCCTTAAAACTCTAAGCAGCAAAAAAACGTTTTCATATATAATATCTAACTAAAAGCATATGCAGCAGATAGATAGATAGATATGTTGATGGTGTTTTGAAATGAAATATCGATATATTTGTTCAAGATTGTCACTGTAATTCATGTTATTTAAAGTTTTATTCACTTTAGATAAAAGCCCAAGCTAGATGGCCCTGTTCATTACGCAATATGAATAAGTATCTGTACTATGACCGTATTTCTTTGAATGATCAGGTGAAATCAGCAGCATGTCGGGGTTTCTGGATGGGATCAGATGTGGCGATTGCGAGTGTAATGTGGATTGGGGTGAGAAGAGAAACACCATCGCCTCCATCGCAGCCGGAGTTCTGGTACGTCTGCCTGATGACTTATAAATTGTCGTCTGCACTTTACCTCAAAAACCCAGTGATTCTCAAACTAATGATCTTTCTTCTCACACTGTGCACCCGTGCAGTTTTTCACAGGCTGGTGGATCATCATCGATGCAGCGATAATGTACCCTAAAGAGGAAGAGTTCCACCACGCATATCACACCTGTGGGGTTATAGCGACTATAGCCTTCCTCATGTGAGTTACACCTGTACAGATTCTCTCTCGGCCCTCGTTGCTTCCTCTAATGAAGGGAACAGAGCACTTGTTTTTAATGTGTCCAGCCAGACAGACTGTCCCTGATTTCTTCCTGTTGTTTAGCCTTGATTTAACTACAGGGTTGTGCAATGACTACCGTCACCATGACTGCATTGTTCAATTCCCTGTTGAGTTTCATTTTCTGTTGATTTCAAAGACTTTAGATAGACGGTGCACTTATATTACAATGAAAGGGGGAAAGTGTTTTGAGACAAGGATTTGAGACTGTTGTTGTCAGATTTCATTGGTGATTTTAAATTTAAAGGGATACTTCAGTTCTGGAAAGATGAATGTGTATTTAAAATGGGTCATTTATGTAGAAGAAATGTGAAATTATTTTTGAATTTGGAGCTTTCTAGACTGAGAAAAGCCAGAAAATGTAGTTTTGACTTAAGTGGATGAAAGACAACAACTCCCAGAATGCACTTGCTTCGTTGCCCTAGGAGGCCACGCCTACCGGTAACAGAGAACAGTAGTTAAACAACAAGTCTAGGCTACTAGTGAGTCTCCATGATGAGTCTGCCCGAAAATGTGTTTCGAGATCGCCCAAAATGTTTGGGATTCGGCTTTTGCGTTCTACAGTCGCCATTCATCATGTTTACTGTGGCGAGCGGGACGAGTGAGGGAGAATGGCGCGAGGCCGGTGGCGTGATGACCAATGAGCGACATTGCAACATGTTAAAACGCACATCAACCGATCACTTGTTTAGCGTTCATGTAAACACTACATTCAGATTCACCAATCAGAATGAATTCAGTTAGATTGAAACAAAAGCTGTGCATGTAAACAATGAATGGCGACTGCAGAAAGCAAAAGCTGAATCCCGGACATCGACGGCCGGACATGTCCAGGAAAAAGTGGATGGTAACCCCTACGACTCAGCTTTCTCCACAGAACAAGAGCCTGCTAGCTTAGCTTCCAAAAAATGATGGCTGACACTATGTGTTCAGTCTGTGAGTGAGATCGGGTTGAGGACATGCGGGACAGACCTACTAATACAAAGCTTAATGCTAAAACCTGAAGTATCCCTTGATTATTAAGCTTGGTGAACAGCTTTAGAGATGTTTCCCCATTAAAGAGATTGGAGCTGTACTTGCATGACTGAAATACTGAAGCTGCCCGAGAGGAGTTTCAGAGATGGCCGTCCAGTGGAATGACTTTCCTTAAAGGGTCTTTGTTTGAATGCAGGATCAACGCAGTGTCAAACGGCCAGGTGAGGGGAGACAGCTACAGCGAGGGCTGCTTGGGACAGACTGGTAAGTGCTGCATTCACATCATGATGTTTTGGACTTTATTGGAATACCATATAACTAAAAAGTGCCTTAGCGGGTTCTTCTCTTTGTTCTTTTGGTCTTGACAAAAAAAACACAAAAAAAAAACAATATATTTATTCCTGGTTCGCTTGGTGGGAATAAAGATGGGACCTATAAAAATAAAGTATTTTACAACAGACCTTAGCATCAAAACCAATGCTGTGTTCTGGGCTAAATGCACTCGTCACATGTGCATAGCCTACATCTGATGATATTTTGACCAGCTGAGAACCCATGGAGAGATTATAATGTGTGTAACGGAGTCAAAACAGCGTCAGGAATCGGTCCGTCACACACACAGATGAAGATCTCCTGCGAGGAGATCCGGTTCTGACGCCTGTACTGAACTGTGATGGGCAACATCATGATTATGATGATAAAAATGCGTGACATCATGTCCTGTTTTTGGTTCGTTTACATGTCTTTGGTCTGTCCTACGTTCATATTTTAGTCGAATCGTACCAGAGATGGTTTGGAAGTGAACTGAGACTCATCTTTTCAGCGGTCTCGGTCCTCTTGTTTGCTCACTGCACACCAGGGGTCAGGTGGCAGTGTTCACGCTCATTCAAATGAACCACACTAACAGAGCAATCGTGCCATTCGATTTAATCGAACCAAACATGCCAAGTGTGAACACACCCTCTTTAAATTCTAAAAAATTAAAGTAAAAAAATTGCAAATACTGTATGAGACTGAACTAGGAAGGGTCACAGCCCTTGCATATTGTTGTCCTATTGTTAATGTTTGCCTCTATTGCTCTCCTCATTTGGATAAAGGCGTCTGTTAAATGATGAAATGCAAATGTAATGTGTGTGTAGGTGCCAGAGTTTGGCTCTTCATCGGGTTCATGTTGGCATTCGGGTCTCTCATCGCCTCTATGTGGATTCTGTTTGGTGGTTTCGTTGTGACCGGTAAGAGATGAGAGATTTTGCTTTGTTTTTTCTTTTTAGAGAAAACGATGTTTCAGGTTTCTACTTGTATATAGTTTCTAATAAAGTTTTTATTTTTTATGAATGAACAGAAAAGAAGGATCTGTCAGTGTACCCTGGTATTGCAGTTTTCTTCCAAAATGCATTCATCTTCTTTGGGTAAGTTTGGAAATATAGAGAACAGAATCTCACATCAGAACAGGCTTGATATTACCCGTAGGCCAGGGTGATATAATTTTATTGGCCTATAATTTAATTTTATTTTAGTGTATATGAAGAGTTCAGATGCAAAAGCCTCTAAATGCCATTTGAAATTTTCTTCTTTAATGGCGATTTGTATCAAACTTGTATATTTAAGTTCAGTAATTTCAATTAAATGGCAATGATAATTACATATTAATTGTTATTTAAGTGAAATTACTGAACTTAAATATACAAGTTTGATAAAAAGCATCATTAAAGAAGAAAATTTCAAATGGCATTTAGAGGCTTTTGCATCTGAACTCTTCATATATATATATATATATATATATATATATATATATATATGTATGTGTAACACTATATAAACTCTACAAAAGTTTATGATCGGTAAGATTGAACCGTTTCGAAAGAGGTCTTTATTGTTCACCAAGGTTGCATTTTTTTTTTTTTTTTTTTGATCAAAAATACATTAAAAACTGATTGTTAAATAATGTCATTTATTCCTATGATCAAAGCTGAATTTTCTCCTGTCTTCAGTGTCACATGATCCTTCAGAAATCATTCTAATATGATGATTTGCTGCTCAAGAAACATTTATTATTATTATCAATGTTGAAAACAATTGATGCTTAATATTTTCATGATTCTTCACTGAGTAGCAAGTTAAACACAACAGCATTTATTTAAAATAGAAATCTTTTGTATCATTCATTATAAATGTCTTTACTGCCACCTTTGATCAATTAAATGCATCCTTGCTGACTAAAAGTGGAAATTTCTTTAAATAAATAAATAAGTAAATAGAGAAAGAAAAAAAACTGGCCCCAGGGATATTTAATAAATTATGTGCAATATTATACCGATATTCTAGTTATTACCTATATTTTTACTAAAACAATTTGTATCTAATTGACATGTGGAGATAATTAATTTTTAAGTGATTGATTACACAAACGAGTTGTTAAATCAAATTTTTTTCAAATAAATCTAATGGAATGGACAATATTATCTTATTCAAACTGAATGAAACTGAACTGAATTTTTTTTCTACTGATGCTTTTGAATATGTAAGACATTTAAAGGACCTTTTAAATAGAAAGCCTAATGCCCCGTTAAAAGTGCATTAAAATCATTTTGAAGACGTCATGAATATATGAACTATCGCCCCGGCCTGTAATTTGAGCGTTCATGCAAATTATAATAAATTACTCTGCAAACAACATGATCATTTGATTGAGTTCTGATTTGTGATTGTCCTTCACTCTTTGCAGTGGTCTGGTGTTCAAGTTTGGCCGAACTGAGGACCTCTGGCAGTAAAGCTTCATTTCCTTCAATCAAATCCCACAGTCCATCAACGAACAATTCCTCTGTACTTAATGCTGCTTATTTGCACTCGCTATTTTTTTCTCTCCTCTTTTCAACCCCTCAGATAACTCGCGTTCTTAATTATATTCCTTCTTCCTTTCTTTGTCTTGTTTCCTTATGAGTGCACACAAGAAATGCAAATCAAATCCAGACTCTTCAGTCACATTTTGACCTCACTCTGCATTAAAAAATTACATATATGCAATAGAACTACAATGACATAACATACATAAAGTGTACAATTCTCATATTAAAAGTGCACAATACGAGCTAATATCTTCAGCCTGGCTTTTCCAGAGATCTCAAGAGGAAAGAAAACATTGATTCACTAAATATAGTAACGTGATCATATGCGACCGCAGCAGGGAGAGTTTTTTTGGGCAGACTCGTTTATAAACCAAAATGAGTGACTCACTGTGTGTGTTTTTATTTTTAACGTGTCGTCATTTGAATTAGTTTGCTTTTTTTTTACATATGCCACCGAATTTGTATCTGTCGTTTCACTTTCATGCCTAATCTCTTGAAATTTCACGTTCAGTCAGACCAGCGTACTGTCGTATTAGCTCAGTTGACATCACTGCAACAGCGCTTTAGTCAATGTTTTACTTTTGGAAGATTTTTATATATTATGTTATTTGAATTCCCGTACCTTTTTCAGATTTTTTACAATTATTTTACAGAGATTGCACTGAGCAAGAGCAGTTTCTTAGAGCTGAGCTTTACCAGAAACATGTACATTCACTGTCAACTTTTTTTTTTTTTTTTTAAAGATGAAGTGTTTAATTTTTGTGCGACTAGTAAAACCAAACAGCATATTTTCCTCGACTGTGGGAACCCTGGTTATATATTTTGTGTGTTCTGGAGCATTAAGGTCACTCTCTATGTGTATGCTTGGGCATGTGGGAGTTGTATAAAAATGTTAATGGTTTTAAAAAAGCACAATTTCTTATTATTTCAGTGGTTATGGGAGAATAAGGTGACGTCAGTCAAAGATTTTGACTCGTCTATTAACTGACAAATTAGAGAGTCTGTGATTTCTACATGCTAAAAGAATGTAACATTTTAATGTAATCCATGCCTCTCTTTCTGACAAAAAGTAGCTAAACTTCATTCAACTGTGGGTTTCAAATGAATAAAATTATTGTAAATATGTACAGAGCCAGTGTTATTTTCTTTCACTATGTTCAAATACAGATGAATAATGGGTTTATGGACTATAGGTTAGCCATCAGGTTATTTTTATATATTAAATTAGTTGGTGGTATATCAGCTCACCAAACTTCTCCAGCCACGGGCTTGGAAAATTCTTTGCCGTTGTTGTTTTGAGGATATTTTATATTGTAAATTGTTTACTTAAGCAACCTGTGACTTCTCAAACACAGATTTTATGTTAATTGCATTTATGAGTTCTCTTTTCGATGTGTCCACAATGTTCTTCATACATGTACCACCAAATTTGGAAACTACAAGAGAAGGAAATACATAATTAGCGATCATTAACATGTTTGGAAATATAAGTTAAGGTTTAATACATTTAAAAAAAATAGGTATGCCATTAATTCCACTTTAAATGATAAAAGATGAATGCGAACACAGCAAGAGAAAGGACTGACGTTTAGTCATGGTAGACACTGTATTTATATTGTTGTGAATGAACAAAACCATTTACCTCCCAGAATGCCTGGTCATCAAAGCACTTCCTGTCCTGCTGGGGTCTCCAGAAACTCCATTTAAGGAAAAGTCCTGCAAATTTTAACTTAAGTTGTATGTTTAGTCTGCCTCAGTAAACTAAAACACAAAACTTATCAGTAAGGGTAATGCAAAAACACAACACTTTACTTTGATGGTCCATCAGTAGACGTTTCTACAATGTCAACTAACTCTCATTAGAGTATTAATGGACTGTTAGGTTAGATCAGGGTTAGTAGAATAAGTTTACATGAACTTGCAAAGTCCCTTATTGTCAGTATATGGTGATTTGCTGAGAGTAGTTCACTCTAAAAAAAAAAACTACTGAGGAGTAGTTCACTTTAAAAAAAAATAAAGTGAACTGCTAATAATTTACCCCCAAAATGTCATCCAAGAACGAATCAACGAATGAAATGACTCGAAAAAAGATTCGTTCATTTTGATGAATGAGTTTGAACAGGAGAGTCACAAACGCTCGTCACCGAACAGAGCAAGGCGACCATTTGTGCTTATAAAACTTAAACTTAGTTATTTTTGATCGTTTCGCTAGATATGACCCTTATTCGTTGTCTGGTGTCGTTTAAAGCCCTTTGAAGCTGCAGTGAAACTCTCATTTTGACCTTGAACCGTTTGGTCCCCATTGAAGTCCATTATATGGAGAAAATCCTGGAATGTTTTCATCAAAAACCTTAATTTCTTTTCGACTGAAGAAAGAAAGACATGGACATCTTGGATGACATGGGGGTGAGTAAATTATCAGCAAAAGTTTTTTTAAAAAGTGAACTGCTCCTTTAATCATTATAACACAAGGAAATGAAATATGTCTGTCTAATGATCTCCATCAGTGGTGTACCTGTAGCTGTTCCCATCACCAGACTCATGCACAGTGTTATGAGGAGAACACAGATGTGATACACAGCAAACCGCACAGCTCTGAGAACACAAATACAACACAAATCTGAAAAAACATCATTTTATGCCTGTAGTCATTGCTTTTACTGTTATTTTATTTAATGGCATGATTGACTAAAAGTGAAATTCACTTTACATTGTGCTTTCAGTACTGGCCAGCCGTATAAATAAATGAGCGAACCATCCCAGGATTCCCGGTATGGCGTGCACATTGAGGACGCCACAGGTGTCATGACACTCAAAAGCAAACAACATGTGATCCTGAATGAAAGTAAAAAACAGAGACTCTATCACTTAAAGTTATAGTACTTCAACTTGAAAGAAACCTGACAAATACTGAAATACAATAAATGTTTTATTTTAATTAATGTTTAATGTTTTTATGGGCTGTCAAACGATTAATCGCATTCAAAATAAAAGTTTGTGTTCACATAATATATGTGGGTGCACGGTGTATAATTATATATATAAATACAAACACATATTTGTATGTATTTAAGAAATATTTCCATGTATGTACTGTATATATTTTTATATGTAATTTATATTTTTTTCTTAAATATACACGCATGTGTGTGTATTTATATACACAAAATAATGATACACAGTGCACCCACATATATTATGTAAACTTAGACTTTTATTTTGAATGCGATTAATCGTTTGACAGGCCTAGTTTTCTTATGGTTTTAGTTTTAGTGAACGACCCTGGGGAATTTGAGTTTTCCATTTTGTGATAAATGTGGCTTGACCTTCATGTACTTGAATCCCAGGGCTGATACGAGAGCGGCACAGAAACCAATCAGCATTGCAATCCATGGCGCGTGGACTGCCGTCATGGCAACTCCAATGGCAACACCACCAGACAAGGCAGAGCTCTGGATATGAACCTGTAAAACATGGTACTCTTCACATTATCTGAGAAACTGGAAAGTCAACATGTAATGGAGTTCACAGCCCATTATACTTTCATGATGCGTATGATTTCAGAGTATTATGTTATGATTGTTTTCAACTCTGTGAGGGAGTTTGCTACGTGGGAATGTTCTTCCTACAGTCGCTCACCATGTTCATCTTTCCTTTGCAGCTGGTGAGCATGGAAACAGACATCGCAATGACAACACTGACGGCCAGAGACAGATACGTCCCATATATCACAGTGAGTTTCAGTTCTTTCTCCACCCTGTGAGACACCAGTGCTGAGTTAAAACTGGGCCAGAACATCCACAGAAACAGTGTTCCTGTGAGAAAGAGAGAAAGGGAGGCAGTTCCCCGAGCATGATTTAATTAAAATATAGAGATAAAATAATTACACTTCGGTCCTTGAATCTGATTGGGCGAGCATCGTTCAAAGGAGCTGTGATATCCAGCAGCACTGTTGTTTCGACTGTCAGTGTTGGGGATTCTTCTCAGTGACTCTTTCTTTCACACAGTTACACCAGTAGGTGGCGACAAATGACTGTCTTTGTAAATGACTCACTGAATCATTCATTGAGCCTATTGAACCGATTCGTTCACAACTTTCATGATTCGTTTAGGATCGAAAGAAGAAGTGACTGGCTGTGTCCGAAATAAGGCACTATTTGAAGGGACAGCCATTTATAGTGGTGTCCGAAACCATAGTGGATGTTATCGAATGCACTCTTTTGATGTATGCTCAGTTATGATCAGATGTATCTTAAGTGTGACTCACTCGAAGCTCACAACTCATCTGATGTGCTGTCATGGTTACAGTCTGAAACCTGGTTTAGAGGTATTTTCTGAGTCCGAGAGATAACTGTTAGTTATTGTACTCACCAAACATTGCGAATAAGCCAGTGCTGCGGTCATTTTTTTCTTTCTCATGTTTTGGATTGATTCCCTCTCTGTACAGCACCCATGACACCATCACACCAAAAAGAGCCCCGAAGATATGCAGCATCATGATGCTGTACAGCTGATCTGCCTAAAACATGAACACAGTTTCAAATACTCAATCTGCTAAATAAAATAGTATGTTCATTAGTGCTGTCAAATTGATTAATCGTGATTTATTGCATCTAAAATAAAAGTTTGTAAATATATGTATAAAATATATAACATAAATACCTGTTCCATTACACATAGGCTATAGTTATATACGTTTTATATATTGTTGTTATGTTACATTTCTTTACTG
This sequence comes from Pimephales promelas, assembly GCF_016745375.1. Next base: position 4,963,442 of record NW_024121177.1, on the reverse strand, counting down.
AAATTGGCTTGCAATGTAGAGATGAGGACATTTTGAAAATGAATTTATATCTGGTAATGTAATACTGAGAGTTTTCAGGATCAACTAATTAAAAAACAAACCAATTAATGAATTAATCTGAATGAATCATTCTTCATTGAAATCATTCTTCTTGAAATTAGCATTCAATGTACCTTGAAATATGGATAATATAGGATAAAAATTAGTGCTGTCAAATCGATTAATCATGATTAATCACATCTAAACATAAAGGTTTGTAAATATATATGTGTGCACTGCACACAGACATATAGATTTCACAAACGTTTATGTTAGATGCGAATAATCGCGATTAAACGATTTGACAGTACTAGTTAACAGGATCAACCGTGATTTTCATCAGGGAAAGTAATACTTCTCTTACATGGAGCAGAGTTCGCAGGATCCACTGATTGATCACAAATCCAGTGACCTCCACCAGAGCCATTAGTAAAAGCTGGACAGGATTTGTCTTCCCATGGACTGCTCCCATTGCAACCAGAGCGGATGCTGCACAGAGCTCTGCCTCAATCACACTACATGAGGAGCACAAATAACATCTGATGTAGTGGTGCTTTCAAACCTACTCTCAGGTGGAAAAAAAAGGTACAAAAGCGGTCACTGGAGCGGTACCCTTTCAAAAAGGTACATCTACACTGTCTACAGTCAGAGTGCATATTAGTACCTTTTTATTCCAGTCACAGCTTTCGTACTTTTTTTTTTACCAATTTAAAGTATGAAAATAATCATGACAAAGGATAAGCCCTTCGTAATGATTATTAAAATAATTTTTTTTAAAACAAACAAATGCTTTAGAGAAGAGCTAAGCATTTTTAAATGTTAATGTTTCATATTCACTCTCAGAAAAAAAAGGTACAAAAGCTGTCACTGTGGCTGTACCTTTTCAAAGGGTAAACTTTTGTCCATTTTAGGTGCCAATATGTCCATTTTAGGTGCCAATGTCCATTTCAGGTGCTAATATGTACATTTCAGGTGCTAAATATGTACATTTTAGGTGTGAGTATGTATATTTTAGGTGCTACTGTATGTACATTTCAGGTGCTAATATGTACATTTTAGGTGCGAATATTTACATTTTAGTGGCTAATATGTACATTTTAGGTACTATTATTATCTACATTTTAGGTGTTAATATATGTACAGTTTAGGTGCTAATATGTACATTTTATGTGCTAATATGTACCATCAAGGTACCAATATGCAGCCTTTAGGTACAAAAGTGTCCCTTTTGAAAGGGTACAGCCCAGTGACAGCTTTTGTACCTTTTTTCTGAGAGTGTACCCTTTCAAAAAGGTACACCTTTGTGTCTACAGAGTGCATATTAGTACCATTTTAAAGTATGAAAATAATCATGACAAAGCCCTTTGTCATGATTATTAAAATCAGTTTTTGTTTTAAACAAACAAATGCATTAGTTTTTCCAAAGTAAATGTACCAGAGTTTGTAAATGTACCAGTTTTCCAAAGTTAATACCATTAACATTTTTAAATGTTAATGTTTCATATTCAATCTATGAAATTACAATTATATGGATTACTCGTTTAATGACCTTTCCAACGTGATTATGGAATTCGTGGCATGTCGCAGACCAGCACAAGACAAGCAGTTGTGGTTCAAAAGTATATACATTTTTATTTTATTTATTTTTTTAAATGACTGATCGTTTCGCTAGATAAGACCCTATTCCTCAAGATGGGAACGTTCAGAGCCGTATGAAGCTCTGGACTTCAACAATTTGGTTACTATTGAAGTCTGTTGTGTGGGAAAAAATCTAGACATAGATTAGACATGTTTTCATAGACATAAACATCTTGGATGTCATTGGGGCGCGTAAATTATGAGGAAATTTTCATTTTGAGGTGAACTAATCCTTTAACATTTACACATTGTGGATTGCTTTTGTAAGAAAGCATCTGCTAAGACCTGTAATGTCGCTGTACCTCTTCATACTGATGTGGATCTCTCGTCTGTGGTGGCGTTGTGGCAGCAGGAAGCCATTCATCAAGACGGCCCACTGGATGGCCATGGCTGCTAACAGCATGTTAAACCCTGATCCACTGAAACCATATCGTACAAGGAACGTGGCCAGGAATCCAAACCCCATGAATATCATCACATGAATATCTTGGAATTCTGTAGAAAAGATTGCATTTCCAATATTTTATGAAAAGCGATATAAACTTCAAAAACTTGGCGTTCAGTCTTTTAATTGCTTGTGAAATGCTTCTTATCATCCAAAACCAGAGATGTTGTGGCTCCACACCCCAACGGCAATGTTCCACACATTTACAAACAAAACCAAGTAATCATATTCATTTTAAGTACATTCATATGGATAGGAATATTGCTATTGAATATTTTGACACGTTAAAGTTTCAAAAAAAAAAAAAAAAGGCCAGGAATTAATTTCTGAACTGAATATGTGAGTAGTCTTTTGTTGCATTAGCATGCATTAACATATGCAATTAACATAGCAGGTTTACAAAAGATGATGTGATGCATTTCATAAATAACCTCAGGTTTATCCTTAAGCTGAACAATGAATGCAAGTTTGAACTCTTGAGAATCATAGCACAGCTTAAATGTAAATCAGACTTACTAACCTGCATATGAGCGGATGAAAAGCTTACTGTCAGACTCATGCTGCTCGATTTTCACAAAAAAGACAAACAGTAGGATAAAGATGGTTTCCAGGAGGAAGGCCACCAGAGGAAGTCTTGAGCGGAGACTGGGGGCGTACTGAGGAGCCATTATTACCGTGACAAAACTCTGACTGTCTTTAATCTTCACCGGCCAGAGATGAAGAAGAGTATGCAAGATCACGTGCATGCGAAGAGGAATGGAGGTGTTTCCCAAAAATGCCTCCATTTGCAATTAATCATGTTGTGTGTGTGTGTGTGTGTGTATGTTTGTTTGTAAAGTAGGACCTATTAGCAACATTATCAAAACCTGGCAAAGAAAATGATAACTATTAAAAGTTTGGGTTATTCCTGTTCTACAGCACCTAAATTCTGTTTGTTTTTTTCTCTAACTAAATTAGCAAAATTGTTATTTACTTAATTGGGATCAAATTAAGTTAATTAATCTGCCTCTAAACAAAATATTGATGTATGTATGGGCCATTTGGTTGTTGTAACTCTTCAAAAATAAACTTTATTTTTGATCTTTTTCAACATTGAATCTAATACTACACATATTTAACTGTTCAAAATGTGTATTGGTCAATCTCAGGCAACTTTTTTATGTATTTTTATTTTTTTTTTACAAGGTTTAAGCAGAATATGGGCGCATGTTTTCTCAATCCTGTTACCGAAAATCATGTGTCATTTAAAATTCAAGTTTAGAAGCATGTCAATTAATTCCTTTGTTTTCCCTACAAGAAAGTGTTTATTTTAAAGAAATTGTTGGTTATATGTTAAAAAAAAAGGATATTTGTGCCAATAAAATCACTATTAAAGCAAAGTGTATATTGATAAAAAAAAATACAAAGGCATTTTTTTTTTCATTTTAAAGATGAGGACGCCTCAAGCTTATATATATATATATATATATATATTAGAATTGATTAATTAAATAATTGTATAAATTATGGGCCAGTGGTTTAATTTTATTTTTTTAGAAAAAAAAAATAGGAACAGGACTGAAAGTAACAGGATTGAGTTTTTAAGCATGAAGTTATCAAATATATGGCATATGGCCACATAGCATTGATGCTAATAGCGTGAGGACACTGAGCCATTTCTGGTGCCTTACAAAAAGTATGTAAGACTTTATGTTGAGATTGACCTTCTCATTCATAGTTACAATTTCATCAAATATACAGAAAGAGTGACTTATAGTCGCCCCATTGCCTTCAGAAGATCCAGATGATGCAACTTCCTATTAAAAATGTGTCTTGTGGAATATTCTGTTTTTCAGAGGGGGATGTAATATAGTCTAACAGGACTGAGTGAAAACCTGGTGACATTACTAAAATGTGTATTTTAACTGAAATATTAGATCAAATGTTTTTTATTTTTTCATTTTAAAGCAGTTTGGATATCAAGTCACACAACAATGCAAGAAAAATCAGATTTCTGAAGGATTTTAATCATAATATTTCAGGGTAAAGTTTAGAGATAGAGTTGGGACATGCAGAAAATGCTATTTTTTGTGTTTTGTGTCGTTTTTATTGATGTTTTTAGTTATACGTTTTAAATTTGTAGTTAGCTTAATGTGCATGACATTTTGCTTTAATAATAAAATGTATTTTAGAGTTGATTTTCATGCAATTTTATACATATAATGTCCTGGGGACAGAAATGTCACCCTTTCGGTGGTATGGCTCGTATAATATAATATATGTATAATGTAACTTGTTTGTGGGGCTTTGTTTGTTATTTCAGCGTTTGACAGTCACACAATGTACAATTTACATTTTCCTACCAACGTAAAGTGAGTTTATGTGGAATCCGCATCTTTCACATATCATACGAAAAAAACGTAGAGAGTCCCGCCTGAATCGATCCTATTGGTCAGCGACCACTACCTGATTTGTCTAAAAAAAGAGCGACTGGTCGGGCCAAGAAAACAGGTCAGCCGCCCTTTTCCCTTTCTTTGGTACCGCCACAAATCAGACCGCTGCCTATTGGCTATTTGATTTGTCATTCAAAATGACAGCTGACATGCGCGATTCTTATTGGCTCTTCAGCCTGTCAGTCACTTCTCTCTAGGCCCGTGACTGTGCGTCTGCGCGAGACAAGGAGGAGGGTCTTCCACTCTCAGTCTTTTTATTTATTTCTTTGTTTCCAGCTGGAAAAAAAAAAAAAACCACCGCGGTATATTCCTTTGAGGGACCACCAATGTTTCCCATCCGATTAAGACAGAACCCTGGACCATACTGCTGTACGTATTAAAAAGCCCGACTTAAGGGGGCGAGGATGAAGCGGCGCAATGCGGACTGCAGCAAGCTCCGACGGCCCTTAAAACGGAACCGAATCACCGAGGGGATCTACGGCAGGTACGATTCAGACCTTATGACGGACCCGTTATCTTTACCGAGCTGTAGGAAAGACCCAGATTTGACATTTTGTAATGGTCTAAGACCCAATAGAGAGACAGTAAATCGTAAAGCTCAACTGTGCTACAGTCAACAAAGCTGGCCAAAGGTAGACAGTAGTTTCCGCAGAAATGAATAAGCTGCCGTAGGCCTCATCATCACAGCGATGTGCTTTAAAAGAAAGAAACCCGCGAAACCCACTAGTGAGGGCTCGAGACTCGACCGTTAGAGTCAGTAAGTGTCAATCATCAGAATGATTGACGTGACAGCAGCTCCTTCAGTCTGTCGGGATCCGCAACGAAGGCAATGTTTTGATTTTGTCTGACAAGACCGTAAGAAGAATAGCCGAAATTTAATTAACAAATTTCACATTTAAAGTAGCACAGAAAGCGTGAAGTTTATTCAAATAATGGTTTCTAAGAGACAGCTGCAGTGTTTTTTTTAAATGCCTGACGCCAAATAACTCAATAAGTTGGCACTATTTTTCCTCAGTAGTTGGGGAGACCGAGATAGTTTTTATAATATCCTTGATCACATATTTTGACTAAGTTACTACTAATTTGCCTTCCATCATTTGGTGTAAGAAACCTTTAAGTTATATGTGCCAGAAATCACAGTATATTTACAGGGAGAGGTTAGGGACTGACATCATCAGTCAGCGTTCACTTTCATTGGTAATATATTTTATACGTTCTTCCAGATCATGTTTAGCAATTTAATTCACTTTTGAGGATAATATTCTTTATTAAAACCTACATATTTCATTGTGCCTTTTTCTTGAAATCCATAGTTTGTTGGCCTTAGTGTTTGTGTAAGACTTGTCTTACTTTTATTATTATTAGATTATTATTAGTAGCCATAATCTCTCATATAATAGTTTCAATCTCTATGCATGATGTGGGAGTCATGTTGTGTACAGGTCATAGGACTCCTTGTCAATTGTGTAACGCAATATGTCAGTAAAGTGAATTAGATGGCAGCAATTTACAGATAATTACGTTGCGGATATGAATTTGCTTTGAAACTGTTTAAAGTGGTGGTTTTCTTCAAACAGAGAAACCCCAGTTTCAACCAAACAGTCATTAAAGCCAAGTAGATTTATAATGCCAAAAGTGAAAGAAAAAAATACATTTACAAGATAGCTAAAAAATAATCAAGGCATAATTGCAAGTAAATAACACAAGGAATGATTATATTTGATCATTTTCATCTAACCAATGAACTTAATTAACAATACACTAATAAACATCAATATATTTACCTGCACATATTTTTTTTAACAAGTGTTCAAAGCATGTGAAAAATACCACATATACGCATAGTGCATATTTGCATTGTAATGTTGAATCAAGTTGATTAATTTACAGCTTGAAATGATTCACAAAATGAATTGAATTTACAAAGTATATCCTTGTCATAATGCACAGTCCTTGCCAACAAAATAATTCCAGATATATCATAAATAGTTTGTGCCGCAGATGACGCAGTTAAACCCTATGATTTGCTCACAGTGGGTAAATATCTGGCACTATTAAAGAAGGTTGCCAGACTTCACCCATTATCAGTCGTCTGTTATTCTGCTTGATGTTCGGCCTGTTTGACACTCTAATATTTAGTGGTTCTAGAGCTTAATGTTGCATGCATCTGGGAAATATGTTGGTTGGGGTTCATATGGAAATGGTTTTTACCCCAAAAATGAAAATTCTGTCATTAATTCGACTTTAACTTGAAATTAACTTGATTTTTTTTCTCACACAGTAATTTTTATTTTGGGGGGGGGGGGATCGGACTATCCACGATACGTATTGTCACTAACCACTATACGTATTGTTGCATTTTTGTATTGAGATATATTGTGGCACGATATATTGTTACACCCCTACCATCCAGTGACTAAACTTTGATGGCATAATCTGTGAAGATGCATCTGTAACACCTGTTATCTTTTGTTTGTTAACTGATTCGTGTTGTCGCTTTCCTCAATGAGGTGGAAATGAACAAGCATGTCATCAGTCCAGATCTACTGGTCCGGTGACTGCTTATTTTTACCTTGCATTAACAAAATTATCTCTGTCATCATCAGAACACTATTAATAGAGCGTTCAGCACCTGTAAGACCAGCAGAGAAATATGTTATATAATCATTTCAGACAGAAGAGCTGCAATATTCTACTTTTTTTCTACAAAAGAGAACTAATTTGTTTTGAGGTGTATGATTTTACAAATTTCTATGATACTAACAAGACTAACAGTTAAGAAGGCTCTATTAAAATAACTTGATGATTTCTTCTTATTGTTATAATTAGTTTTGATTTTAAGGTTTTATCTTAGTTTTTTATGCTTTATAATTTTTAGCTTTATATGCAACTTTATGGTTCACGTGTCATATGCGGAAAACGATTTTTTTTATTGTTATTATTGTTATTATTACTACCAGTCTTAAAGCTGTGTTGTTTTAGACTGTCATAAAATTGGTCTAAACACAGCGTCTTAAAAAGCACATTAAAATTATATTGTTGCTTTATATGTGTTGCTTAATTACACCTTATCTGCATTTCTACATCTGGAGATGTTTTTTGTGCTTCTCGTCCTTACATAAAACATAATCCACTTCTTCATTTACTACACGCTGCATTGGAGAAAGCCAAACCGTGATTCACGTCCTCCCCCATGTAGCCATGGTTCATTGGTTTGGATTTACTGCTGGTTTGCTTTACGTGCCTCTAGATGTTCACTGGCTCAAGGCCACATGTGGGGTCTTATTCAAAGAGATCTAGGGTTGAAATCTTGAAATGGATGGATGAATGTTTGTTTAATAATATCTCTTTCCCTCTGTCTCAGTACATTCCTGTACCTGAAGTTTCTGGTGGTCTGGGCGCTGGTGCTGCTGGCAGACTTTGTGCTGGAGTTTCGCTTCGAGTACCTCTGGCCTTTCTGGCTTTTCATTCGCAGTGTTTACGACTCCTTCAGATACCAAGGCCTGGTGAGTGTGTGTGTGTGTGTGTGTGTGTGTGTATTTGAGATGAGTTTGACATCCAGATGATGGGACTAAATAAACAAAGGAATCAATTGCTCATCCTCATGTTGTCCCAACCAAAAATCTGATGTTTGTTTAGCAAAATGTCTGAGCTTCTGTTTTCCGTACAAAGAAAGTGCATGGTGATTCATACTGCTTATAAGCTCCAAAACAGATTAAAAAAAAATCTGAATAATTTTCAGGTGAACTTTTTTTAAATTAACTGCAACATATTATATATTCTAAAAATATATAATAATAATAATAATAATAATAATAATAGTACAAAAATAAAGAATTAAGGCATCTTATTTGTCAGTCCATCACTGAAAACATATATGTTATTGTTTGTATTATGTAGGGCTGTCAACTTTAGTCGTTTAGTCGACTAATCGGTCGATGCCGTCGTGGTCGACTGACATTCTTATTGGTCGACCAGTTGCATTTTTTATTTTTATTTTTTTTATTTTTTACCAATAGTAGGAATTTTTCAATGACTTACTCCTTGATAATTATTCATTTATAAGCAGTTATTTATTACTGTATTCTAAATATAATTAGCCTATGTTTTGTCCCCAACTTTAAAATGCTTTAATTTAGGCTATTTTTGTAACTGCGCCACAGTTTAGCGCACACACATAATACAGTCGGGAACCGCACCTGTGGCTGGCTGCGCTGCTGCTTCACGCTCGGTAAGGGATGCTGTATTCATTCAGTTAGAACGCTGCTTGTTTTGGCTTTAGTCGACAAAATGTCCAGGAAATATAAATCTTTTGTCTGGCTGCATTTTAAAACAAAGACGACAAGACTGTGGAGGGAGGCGATCGCGTTGCCATTATGAGCGCGCAAGTCGCGCGCCTACATTTGAAATCGAACTTGAGCGCGCAAAAGACGTGAGCAGCCTTTTAACGGCTATATCATGCTGACTCAATAGATTGTGTTTTCTTAATGTTTTCGTTTTTATTTGTACACTTGACGCATTTGAAAATAGCCTAAATAATGCAACAAAACGAAAATAAACCTATACGCAGTCCTAGCCTATTATTAGGATTGTTTTTAAGTTATTTGGGTTTTTTTGAGTGTTGTTTAAAACGCCTTGATCGTCAGGACTAAAGTTAACCCATAGCTTTGAAAGTAAAGAAGAATATAAAGCCTGTATAAACGAGAGCTTTTGTTGGAATTTTTCATTATGTGGCAGATAGCAGTTATATTTTTTGCAGCGTGGTGTGGTCAGGTGCGCGAGTGGGACTGTACTATAGACCTAGGACAGAGCTCTTCACTTTTTGCAGTTAAAAAATCACTTAACTTTCAAAGAATTGTATTATTATTATAGTTTTATTTATTTGTGATGTTTTTTCGTTGTTGTTTTATAAATGCTCAATGACAATTGTTTAAAAAATGTTTAATCAAAACATCACGTTTTTTTTTTTTTTTTTTTTTTTTTTTTAGTCGACTAATCGTCGAGCAGGACTCGACTTTGGTCGACTAAGGATTTCTTTGGTTGAATACAGCCCTAGTATTATGTCTCTTAAATTATGAAAACTGTAATATTTATAAAATGCTGTTTAGAGCCATATTCGGACGGGACTAATTTATGTGTAGTGGCTATTATAATAAATAACTGAGCAGAGAAATCTAGACAAGTATCTTACACTTACATGACACTGATGTTATAATGGGCAATCTTCGCAGTTTCTGCGATTTGGCTCAATTTATTAATTAAATGGATTCCATCCATATTGAAACTAAATTAAAGCATGTTGAAGATTGGTGTCCAAATGGTTGGTCGGGTAGGTCAAAAACACATGAGGAGAAGCGTTAGAATAATACAACATCAGCAATCACCAAAATTTGCATTCGGACATTAGATTTCTCAGAGGACCATTGAGTTTGTACAGTAGGCAGTAGGCAATTTGCCCCAGAATTTTTACAGAGGTTGTGTGAGAAAAACACAGACCTGGTAAATTCAGACTGGAATAAAATTGCAATGTCTGTGAAACATGAATAATGACTTTCTCTAACAACCCTCCTGGAAAACTAGTCCTGTCGGAATAGGGTTTAGGGTTGTTTACTTTATATGATGTTGGGCATGTCTCACAGCAGGACACTAAAATATAATTCTGTCATATAGCCCATTCCGTTCTCAAGTGCAAGCATAAAGCTTTTCGCAAAGCATCGCCAAAAATATGAATGTCAGAAAAAATAGCAAGGAGACATTTTAATTATTTAATGAACTAGTGTTTTCTGAATCCGTGACGGCTGCAAATATGGAAAAATGATGGGCGAGTCGACTAAGCCTCACCTAGTCAACTATTAGGTAGCTGCCCTACTACCCAAATGCTGAAAGAGGCTCCCTGTGATGATCTGATGCATCTCTTTGTGTGTTTCAGGCTTTCTCAGTGTTTTTTGTGTGTGTGGCATTCACATCAGACATTATATGTCTGCTGTTCATCCCAGTGCAGTGGCTGTTCTTTGCAGCCAGCACATATGTGTGGGTACAGTACGTCTGGCACACAGGTAAGAGCCACACACCTGTTCATATCACATGTTCACCCTGCCATCAATGTTCTGGGATTTTTCGTTTGAATGTTTCAACATCAAGCTAACAGTTGGTTGGTCTGTGGTTCGTGAACATTCATGACTTGATAGTTTTGAAATTTCCGTTATAGACAACCTCAAGTTTGTTGTAGACACGCCCATCTCTGTTATTTCTAATCCTCTTTGTAAAGATGGGCTGTAAAGATTGGTTTTGGTAGCTGCTACCTCAGTTTAGACACAAATTTTTTTTTTACACATGCATCCATTGGCGAACCCCAATGAGAGGATCATTGCCATTCTGATGCGAGTTTTTTTGTCAACGCATGGTTTATTCTCTCTTTATAACATGCACACACACACTGTGACCTTGCAGCTGTAAGTTTGGTTATTTATGCCGGTGTGACTGAGCAGCTCTGGATCTTGGTGTCAACAAAGCATTTGCTTCAAATGACTTGCTCAAATTCACCCATAGAGTGTGTGTGTGTGAACCCTTGTGGGTTTGTTTGTTTAGATTAACTTGTGCTGTTCACGTTGTTATTATTATTACACTCTACTCACTGAACTGGCCATTCAAATCTCTTGTCTCTCTACAGAACGAGGGGTCTGCCTTCCCACTGTGTCACTATGGATACTTTTTGTTTATATTGAGGCAGCTATCAGATTTAAAGACTTGAAACACTTCCATGTGGACTTGTGTCGTCCATTTGCAGCACACTGGTATGTCATTTTCCCAAATCCACACTTGCGCTGACAAATCTTACGCTTTCATTGATTGTGAGAGAGTTTCTGCTTTATATGTCCAGTGTTCTCAAAACGTATTGGTCATGTTTTTATTACTGGACAATTACTTTTGTTGTCTGGAATTGAATTTACATCAATAATTGTCCTGTGTTTGTCATGATCAGAAATAGTGATGCACTGAAATTCCTGCAACTGAAAATGGTAGGCCAAAAATAGTTTTGGAAGGCATCACATTTAGAGCTCTGATTGTGCATTTTTACTCTGTCGGTGTCTATATTGTGCAAACAGTGTGGTTAGCTACAATAAGTAAAGATGTCAGCAGTGTAGACGCACTTCTTCGTGACCAAAATGATGCTAAACACCAATATAAAATTTATTCAGCTGAAATATCAAGAAGCGGATCGTTGCAGAAGAACTCTCCTGTGACTGATTTATTACCTTTGCTTTGACCGCAACACCATAAACAGCGTACTGAATTGCTTTTTACAACAGCAATGCTAATCATTTGATGTACTGTTTCTTCTTATGTTCACAGTATTGGGTACCCGGTGGTTACGCTGGGCTTTGGTTTTAAGAGTTATGTAAGTTATAAGATGCGTCTACGAAAACAGAAGGAAGTGCAGAAAGAGAACGAATTTTACATGCAGCTCCTGCAGCAGGCACTACCTCCAGAACAACAGCTCATACAGAGACAAGAGAGAGAAGCAGAGGAAGGTATGGACTGAGGGATGATCTTGTGCAGCTTTGATATATTAATAACACATTTTTCTTAAATATATACATGCATGTGTGGGTATTTATATATATATATATACAAATTAATTATACACACTTTTATTTTGGATGCGATTAATCGTTGCCCATCCCTATTCACCCTATTTGACATCCCTTAATCCACCCAGTACCTAAACTTAACAACGACCTTATTAACTGTTAATATGAAGTAATTAGGAGTTCATTGAGGCAAAAGTCATATAAAATAGTTAGTAGTGAGAACTAGACCCTAAACTAAAGGGTGACCTAAATTTGTATATGACAAATATGTATATATTTATATAAATGTACATATATATATATATATATATATATATATATATATGTATATTAGTGTTTTTATATTCTTTCCACTCCTGACATTTAAAATATGCCACTATAAATAAATGTAAATAAAGTGCCAGTCATTAAAATAAATGATTAAAACCATTATATACCATAAAATCAACAGCAATGAGAAAATTATGAAATTGTTCATTGTTGCAGTGACATGAGACTTAGTTTACATAGACAGATTTTTTTGTTTTGGATAAACTATTTTTTATAAGTCTTTCTTGCTCTTTCACTTTCAAAAGCAGCAGCATCTAAAGGCATTCAAGATGTAGACTCTCCAGCTGTGGCACAGAACGGCTCGGCGGGCGGTAAAAAGCCCTCATCCAACACGTTACCAGAGCTGGAATACAGAGAGAAAGAACGAGGCAAAAACGAGTCCAAAAAGCAGCACAACCACAACCAGAACCATCACAGCAGCACCAGCAGCAGCATCTTGCCCTCAGTGGACAGTAAAGCTCAGGAGATGGAGTACATGGAGAACCACGTGAACAGTAAGAGACTGAGCAGCTCAGATCTGCTGGGCAGCACTGAGAACCTGCTGAAAGATGAACACTCTTCATCCTCCTCCTCTTCTTCCTCCTCCAACTCCAACAAAAATTACAAAAACGCCAGCGGAGGAGGAGGGAGCTCCTCGCCCCGGGGACACGGAACAGCCAATGGCAACGTGCCGTCTTCCTCCGGGCCTTCGTCGTCCTCAAATAAGGGGGACAGGAAACAGAAGTGTGGAGGAGGGAAGAACGCAACATCGCACAGAGACCCTGTGGAAAACTGCATTCCCAACAATCAGCTGAGCAAACCCGAGGCGCTCGTCAGGTTAGGCTCGCACACATCATCTGTCTCAAAATTGGGACTTTTGTGAAAACGCTACACACTAGCAAGCATGTTTTGTAATGTTTTTACCTACACTCTGCTGTTAAAGGGATACTCCACTTTTTTTCTGGAAATATGCTCATTTTACAACTCCCCCAGAGTTAAACTGTTGAGTTTTACCTGTTTTTAATCCATTCAGCCGATCTCCGGTTCTGGCGGTACCACTTTTAGCATAGCTTAGCATACATCATTGAAGTGCACAAGACTCCCCCCAAAAAAAAAAAATACCTAAGACAATTACACTAAGTTACAATAATTTACACTAAAATTACACTAAGACAGACGGAAAATGTAAAGTTGCGATATTCTAGGCTGATATGACTAGGAACTATACTCTCATTCCTGCGTAATAATCAAGAAACTTCACTGTCGTACCATGAGTGCAGCAGGCGCGATGACTACTCAAACTTAGTCCCGGTCACGTTGGAAGCTGGGCACTATTTTCAGGCGCTGCGTCATAACATCACGCCTGCTTCACTCATGGTACGACAGTGAAGTTTCCTGATTGAAAATCGCAACTTTACATTTTCCGTCTGTCTTAGTTAGTGCACGATGTAACTACAGAAGAGTCAAGTTTTATATTCAAGTAGTCAAGTTTTTTTTTTTTTTTTTTGTGAGAAATGCTAATGGTCAGGTCCACTAAAAGTGGTACCGCCAGAACCGGAGATCGACTGAATGGATTCAAAAAAGGTAAAACTCAACAGTTTAACTCTGGGGGAGTTGTAAAATGAGTGTTTTTCCAAAAAAAAGTGGAGTATCCCTTTAATAGAAAGCATTAAGCTTTCTCACTAAGCCAAAAAATCAAGTCAGACTGCTTTCAGTGAGAAGGAAATCTGTTCTTGTTGTGTTCACATTGATTTGGAACTTTATTTTTGTGTCCACTTTTGTTTTTTTGAGGTGTGGTCCCATTTACCATTTTAGTGGTCTCGAGTCATTTCAATAGGAATCTACACATTCTGGAATTTCACTCCTGGGTGAAAGATTTCCTATTGCAAATTTTGCATGGGGTTCAAGAAGGGGTGAGCGAAATGGCAAAAATATCACTTCACAATATCACTGAGCAGCACAGCCAAACTAATTTCCCTATTTCTAAAATGTAGCTTTACAAGGTAACAAAATATAAAAGAAAAAAGAATGACAGACCATTTAGAAAATATTTATTTAAATTTTTTTATCCTTGTTATTAATAATTAGAACAAATATGCACTTTACAAACACAATAGAATATGCACATGAAATAAACAGTTCTTTAGTTTTCACAGTAGATGTATTTAACAGTAGTATTCAAGCAAGAAAATGAGTAAATAAATGTAAAAATTAGGGCTGTCAAACGATTAATCGTGATTAATCGCACCCAAAATAAAAGTTTGTGTTTACATAATATATGTGGGTGCCCTGTGTATAAGTATTTTGTGGATATATAAATACACACACATGCATGTATATTTAAGAAAAAAATATTATTTATAAATAAAATATTTATATTTATATATAATATAAATTATATATAAATCTGTATACATGAAAATATTTCTGAAATATATACAAGCATGTGTGTGTATTTATTTATATATATATTTATATATATATAAAATAATTATACACAGTGCACCCACATATATTATGTAAACACAAACTTTTATTTTGGATGCGATTAATCGTTTGACAGCCCTAGTAAAAATAAAACATTTGAGAACAGTGTGTGAATAAAATGTTTTCAGCGGCAAGGCTTTAAAACGCATGGAAATAATACACTTGCATGACTGTGAATACTTGCAATGTCACGTGAGCATAACCCTTGCGTTGCACAGTATGTGGGGACAGAGGTGTTAGAACTGCAACTGATAGCATGCTTTTTAGCTGCGATATTTCTTCAAAAGCAGATCATGGAGACATTTTAATCATTCACGATAAAAAATCGTGTTATCGCTCACCCCTAGGTTCAAGTTCACATGAATTTGCCACATTGACCAATAGCTACATGGTTTAAATGTGACTTGTGTGAACTCTTGTTTCATTTTGCTTATGTGACCACACCTTTAGGGTCACAAGCGGAATCTGAAATTGTTACTGGCAGAGTAAGCACCGGTATTGCATTTGATGGAGAACTTACTTCGCAACTGTTAAAAAAGTATGTAGGCTATGTATTTGAATAGTATGAATGTAGATGGATGTACTACATTTGCTTTGTCACGTGATCTACAACATCAATTGCATCAGTTTCCCACCATTCGCTATCGCTAATCCTCTCCTGTGGCCTCATGGACAAGTAAAGTGTCTATAAGAAGTGTGCTTTGAAATCTCGTGGAAATAGTAGATTATCTAGGTACTTATCGCCTCCTGTTTTTCAAAATCTGAATATTCGTACATATTACTCCTTTGGTCAACTCAACTCACCTTTATTTATATAGTGCTTTTTACAATACAGATTGTTTCAAAGCAGCTTTACAGTGAACAGGAAAATAATGCAAAAAAGTTTCTAGAAGAAAATAGCGTCACAATCCAGCTTAAGTAAACTTTGGTTTACTATTGTTCATACTATATCGTTGGGAAGTTGGCATATTCGGATGCGAGGTCAGTCCATTTTTGAATACCTTATATAATTATAATATTGTGGTTTCACAAACTCTTTATGTTGCTGAGCACTTTAACTCCAAATCTGGGGGAAAATCACCAACTACCTCAAAATAATTACTTTTATATCATCTACTTGCTTCCTTAGGCAGCCTTTTGGGCATCATTTGTATGCATGTTATGCCTTGTGCATGTTTGGATGCACGCCAATGCTGTCTATCTAGGTAGCCTAATAGGTTTTGAGTAGAGGTTGACCGATATGGATTTTTCTTTAACCAATGCCGATATTTAGAAATCAGGGCAGCCGATGGCCAATATATGATGCCGATATGTTTGGTCAGTTTTCCTTTTCTTTCTTTCTTTTTTTCCCATAAAATCTAACCGTTAATATGAAGTGATTTTTTTTTTTTGAGATTTGCTTAAATTAAACATTAACTGAACAACACAAGCCTCTCCAATCAGTGCACGTGAATAAAATAAATAAAAAGATTCTGTATACTAAATTACTTGTGTAAATATTAAATACACAAAACAGAACATCAAAAATCTAGACTGTTAAATAAACTTTTAGATGAAAAGTACATTAAAACTAGTTTTACGTGTTCCACATCAACGCTTGGCTGCCCACAGATGCGTCTGCCTATTAATCGGCCTAATTTGCAGCACAATCAGCCCATGCCGATTCGTTAAAAAATGCCAAAAATCGGCCATGTCAATCAGTCGACCTCTAGTTTTGAAATGGAGACCTTTTCTCTGGTTCATGTTTATTATAATGACCCCTTATTGGTCTGTGTATATGTGTGTTAGGCTGGAGCAGGATGTTAAGAAGCTGAAGGCAGATCTGCAGGCCAGCCGACAGACCGAACAGGATCTGCGCAGTCAGTTGGGCTCTCTGGGCAGCTCTGAACGCAGCATACGCTCTGAACTCGGGCAGCTACGTCAAGAGAACGAACTACTGCAAAACAAGTGAGACATCCCTCTTTGAGTTTGCTCCATAAGAGAGTGTATCTGTATTCATGCAAACTCTCGTGTGTATCTTCAGACTTCATAACGCTGTGCAGGCGAAGCAGAAGGACAAGCAGACAGTGGGACAGCTGGAGAAGCGTCTGAAGGCAGAACAAGACGCTCGTGCTGCAGCAGAGAAACTGTTAGCAGAGGAAAAGAAACGCAAGAAGCTGGAGGAGGCCACGGCGGCCCGTGCAGTCGCTCTCGCTGCTGCAACCAGGTGCTTCCCATCATCCATAACATCCAATCCATAATATATGCAACTCTCATGCATTCCATTCTCCTTTCCATGCCATTATACGCTACTGTTCAAAGGTTTGGAGTTTTTTTTTTTTTTTTTAAGAAATGAATAGTTTTTACTGTTCAGCAAGGATGCATTAAATTGATCAAAGGAGACAGTCTTTGATTCTTACAAAAAAATACATATTTCAAATAAATAATGTTCTTTTGAACTTACTATTCAAAAAATCCTAATCAAATGGAATGGAGATGAAGAATATACACTACCATTCAAATGTTTGGGGTCGGCAAGATTTTTAGTGTTTTAGAAGTTTCTTATAATCACCAATGCTGCATTTATTTTATGGAAAATAGAGTAAAAACTGTAATATAAAACTAAAATATGAAAAAACTAATAAAACTGTAATATGTGTATTAGTATTATAATAATTAAAAACAACTGTTTGAATGTAGTTCCTATAAAATAAAGGAACTACAGCCTATGTTTATTAATAAAGGCAAAGCTTTGCTTTCAGCATCATTACTCCAGTCTTCTTCAGTGTCACATGATCCTTCAGAAATCATTGTGGAAACCGTGATGCATTTTTTCAGGATTGTTTTTAAATAGAATAGAAAGTTCGAAAAATTAATTTTTCAAACTGCTGATCATTTTTGCTTAATAAAATCTTGTTGACTCCGAAGTTTTGAACGGTAGTGTACATACATATCATGCATACTTTTTCATAATATTTTCCTTTTTTTTTTCATTCTGTTTTTTCTGACTGTTTTTATAGCTTTGCCATCAGCCCGTCTGTTTCTCAAATGATTTTCCCTTTTCCCTTGTCAGTTCTGTTTCGTTTTATTCTATTTCCTTTCTATACAACTTTTTCTGTGTGTGTATGTGAACTAATGTGCATCTGTATTTGTGTGTGTTTCAGAGGAGAGTGCACAGAGTCTCTGAGGAGGAGGATTGCTGAGCTTGAGACAGAGTGTAAGAAACTCACGCTTGACATCAAGGTGAAAGAAGATCAAATCAGAGAGCTGGAGCTCAAAGTTCAAGTGAGAAGATTTTCATGTTATATTTGCTCTAAATCTCTTTCAAAATCTGATTCTTCTGGAAATTCAGAAGAAGTACTAAAATAGACATTTAATGTCTCCTTCTGTCTGTCTAGGAACTACATAAATATAAGGAAAACGAGAAGGACACAGAGGTTCTGATGTCGGCGCTGTCAGCGATGCAGGATAAAACCCAGCACCTGGAAAATAGCCTCAGTGCTGAGACCCGAATTAAGCTGGACCTCTTCTCTGCCCTCGGAGACGCTAAGAGACAGCTGGAGATCGCACAAGGTTTGCATCACGCCCTGTCCAGGGAACTCAAAGATTAGCTTTTACATTTGGGCACCACTTTGTTTTGTACCTAATATAACAGGTGTGATGAAAACCAGGTGTCATTTGTAATGAAAACCCATAAAACTTTTTTCTTCCCAGAACTACAGTACCATTCAGAAATTTGGGATCATTCAAGTCCTTGTAAAGTCAAAATTTAGTATGTGTTCTGAGTTTGTCACACCACAGAAAAATGTGTTATTAGCCATCCACCCAGCCAAATTTGAATTATAAAAAAGCCAGCAAGTACATCAAATAAACTATCAAAATCTTGAAAAAATGAGCTGCTCTCAAATGCTGGGGGCGTGTCCTCTGGCTGCACTGAAACCACGCCCCTTGCGGGAAAGCTGCCGACAGTGATATTAGCTGAAACTGCTTTCAAGACGGGAGGATGAAGGCTGAGATGGGAGATAGTCGTTCGGCCCCGTTCACCAGTAACAGCGGATTATCAGTGAATCCCAGTTGAGGAAAGTTTATAAAACGATCCCGTGTAAAATGATCATTACATAGGCGGGTGTTGGCGGTGATCCTCAGCTCTCCATCAAGGTTGGCTCTACACAAAGATGTGATCGTTTTTAGGAAAATTAAATAAAGACTCAGATCGGTTTTGTACATGATCGCATCCAGGTAGCCTATGCATTTTCATGTCAAAGGGATAGCTAGCTAGAAAACTGTAGGTTGTAGTAACTGACAGTAACTCGAGTCGCGATTGAGCAGCGGACTGATGCGAATGTCCTCTATTGTTAGGGGAGGGGCCAGCCTCAATGCGTCATCAAGTAGGGGCGTGTCCACGAGCTCAGGGGCTTCAGTGTATCATCGAGCCCCGTTTTAGCCCCGCCCAAAAAATCTGGGAAATAGCAATTGTGAAAAAATGTTTAACGGCCTAACTCCACGTTTCAGTACTTCACAGTTCACAGTCTTTGTAATATGTTTTAGCAATACATTTGTAACATTTATAATGTGTTTAGAATTTTTTTGTAGAATTGCCTTTACAGGCACTTAAACATGTTTTTTTTTTTCTTTAAGAAATGAATAGCTATAACCAATAAGGACTCATTGAATTGATCAATGTGACAGTAAAAAATTCTATTTAAAATAAAATGCTGTGCTTTTGTATTTCTATTCATCAAAAAATCAGTTTCCTCAAAAATATGAACTGTTTTTAACATTCGTAATAATCGGATATGTTTCTTGAGCAGCAAATCATCACATTAGAATAATTTCTGAAGAACCATGCGACACTTAAGACTTGAGTAATGATGCTGAAAATTCAGCTTTGCGTTTGTTTAAAAATACATTTAAATAGATAATATTTCACAATATTAATGTTTCTACTGTATTTCGATCAAATAAATGCAGCCTTGGTGAGCATATGAGAACACAAAACAAAAAAATCTCAAGATCTCAAAAGTTTGGAAAGCTGGTGTATATCTTTATAGAATACATCAATCCCAATCATGGAAAATGACTAAAAGTTGATCCCGTCTGGATTTGTGTTCCTTTAGGTCAGATTCTGCAGAAAGACCAGGAGATTAAAGACCTGAAGCAGAAGATAGCCGAGGTGATGGCCGTCATGCCCAGCGTGGTGTATTCAGCAGATACGGGCAGCATGACCCCCGTCACGCCCCACTACTCCTCCAAGTTCATGGACACCAGTCCATCAGGACTGGACCCCAATGCATCTGTTTACCAGCCCATGAAAAAATGAATGCTTGTTTCCCACCACAACAGACCTCCAATCATTCTTGCAATCACACACACACACACACACACACACACACACGGTCTTCTCTGGTTGTTTTTTTCCTCCATAAGCCCAGATTCAGATTCATTTTTGGCATGTCTGTGGCTCAAATTGCTTTTTTGTTTTTTCGTCTTCTAATACTACAGCTTCTTGCCTGGTCAGAAGGATATTGTATTGTGTGACTGTATTTGTTGTAGTAAAAATACAAAAGACAAAAAAGAAGACTTTTAAGGGACATCACACATTGAGCAGGATCTGGCGTTACTTTTCTCTCGTAAGTGTCTGGAAACCTCACAGAAGTTGGTGAGTATCTTCCCTCAGTCCATTCAGAGACCGGCCTCCTGGATTTCGGCCTTGATTTTACTGTTTTTGTTTTTTTTGGGGGGAGGGGGGAGGGAGGGGGTTGTACAAAGCAGGGCAAGTGTAAGATTCGTTGTCCCAGGTGCTCTACCCCATATCAGAGGCACGAAGATTTTTACTCAAGAATGTCTCCATCTAATATGACAAGAATGTAACGCAATGTTCAAATAACAAAACGTCTCCAACGAACGTCCCAGAAACAATGCAAAACATCTTTTAGGACTCGTATGACGAACCGAAGCTTAATCTGTGGATTGCTGTTCAGTTCTTCCTCATGGTACAAAGTGACGAACTGTGCGCCACAAACACAGTCCAGCAGCGTAATTCACCAATTACAGATAATCAGTGCCTTCTTATGGGACCTCATTGGTGGAACAGAAAGATCTCTTCCCTCCCTCTACCACGTCATGCCTCAAACGCATCTCTTTTTGGTCTCCAAACGCTTGCAAACGGATCACCAGCCCATTGGCGGGACGTCGCTGCTCCCGTTTTGGTCCGCGCTTGTGAATTCGGTCATTTGTTTACATTTATTTATTTATCCAGCGTGGCACTAATGCACTGTCGACTTCAACGAGCTCGCAAGGGAATGCGTCAAGTATGAAACGCAGGATACTTTCCCCTCCTGGTTTTCTTTATTGTATTGATTGACCATCTTTCAGTATCAGACGGAAGCTAGTGTAGTCCAGTGCCAACTAAAGTAGTAGTAGGACTGCAGTTTTTGTTGAAAAGGAAAAGTGTTTCAGATCCATCAGGTTACTGGCTGGTCCAATGATGGGAAGCTACAGAAGTGTATTATTATTATTAATATGATTATTATTATATAGTTTGTGTATTGTTTTCAGAGAAATACTTGGTTGTGCCACTTGATGGCGCTGTTGCTTTCAGAAAGGTTGGTGGCTTTAAAACCTGTTACACTCGTGGAAAGGTTTTCATTGGGCCATCTTCACATTTTCTGTGTTAATGGATCCAGATGTCATCTAAGCATGAAGTATTATCGGGCTGAAGGGAGAACGTCCCGAGCCGACCCACCTTTTGGAAAAAACCCTCAGATTTGTGTTAACGCGAATAGATTTTGCCAACTGGAGGAAGCCAGTTCCTCCAGGCGGTCTGCAGCGAGTTCTGGTGCGGGTCGTTTCAGAGGGATGGAGAGATGGTTACTGTGTTAGTTTGGTTAACGATGGGTTGGTGGGAGGGGGGCGGGGTTTAGCCAGAGTCAGTCCTATGTGGTATTGTAGTGCTCTGAGATGGTTGTTGTTTTAGGTGTCTGTGATTTTTAAAATAATGATTTGATGGAGGAAGTGGTAACGTTTGCGATGTCCAAGTGGTATAACTGAAAGAGGGGGAAAAAGACATTTGCTTTGTTTTCTTTGCCCGCTGTCACTTCTCGCTTTCTGTCTGTTGTTCAGCCAGACCTCGGCTGCACTCGTTGTGAGGTCTCTGTGAGGTTTCAAGTAATAAAACATTTTTTTTTTTCTGGCATCCGAGTTTCTCTTGTGATTTTTGTGCGTTGCTTGTTATTGCTTGCGTGCACTATATATAAATAAGGTGTTCTGATAGCAAAGAAAAACAAATTATAATTGTGGTTAATTGAAGCTGAGGAAAGGGTTAATTCGGTAAAAATGAGAAACAATTGTTTTGCTCTGAATGCTATGATTTCATCTACATGAATTTAGAAGTTATTTTATAAGAGTTCAAATTAAGTTAAACATTTATGTATATTAAAATTGAATAGTTCTTATTGCATTTCCAAATGTGTTTTAATGTCAGTAATATAGATGTTAATATCGGGTGGTCTAAAGGGTCATTTCATCTTGCATTAACACTCGAATCACTTTCAACGTCAAAACAAAACATGTTTATAGCTTAAAGGAGTACACTTTTTAAAAAAACTTTTGCTGATAATTTACTCACCCCCATGTCATCCAAGATGTCCATGTCTTTCTTTCTTCAGTTGAAGTTTTTGATGAAAACATTCCAGGATTTTTCTCCATATAATGCACTTCAATGGGGTCCAAACGGTTCAAGGTCCAAAAGAGAGTTTCAGTGCAGCTTCAAAGGGCTTTAAACGATACTAGATGATGAATAAGGGTCTTATCTAGCGAAACGATCACTCATTTAAAAATTAAATAAATTTTTTTTACGTTTTATAAGCACAAATGCTCGCCTTGCTCTGTACTGCGATGCGCGTTCGTGACTCTCCTGTTCAAACTCGTTCATCAAAATGAACGAATCTTTTTTCGAGTCATGACTCGAAGGGTTCTAGATAAGACCCTAATTCATCGTCTGGTGTCGTTTAAAGCCCTTTCAAGCTGCACTGAAACTCTCATTTGGACCTTGAACCGTTTGGACCCCATTGAAGTCCATTATATGGAGAAAATCCTGGAATGTTTTCTTCAAAAACCTTAATTTCTTTTCGACTGAAGAAAGAAAGACATGGACATCTTGGATGACATGGGGGTGAGTAAATTATCAGCAAACTTTTTTTAAAAAAAAAGTGAACTACTCCTTAAGAGTTTATATTTTAAGAGGTTTTTAGGTTTTAAGTGATTATACAAGATATAATGGGGGGATTAATAAAGCACATATTACACTAAGAATCATTTTAATCTCAAAACATTTTGAAAAACTGTTTTATATATACATTTTGCTAGTGAACTATTGCAACATCCGGTGCCGAAGGATTCTCCGATCGCTGTACTTGTGGAGCCTTCATCTCTCATTCATGAGAGGATATTACATGAATAAATAACCAGAGCTTTCATATTAAACACAGCTCTTTTTATAAGCATGCATGCAGACAGGCACAGTTTCTATGTTCCTCTCACACATCCACGCTTTCTACAGTGCATCAGTGCACTATTTCACATGGGCTCTTGTAATACAGTTTTCACATAACTTTGTTTATCTAAAGATGTTCTCAAGATTGCAATTCTAGACCTTTACGTATACATCTATCTATTGACCTAATTAAGCTGTTATATTCTGAGATGAGCTGCTGACTGTTGCTTTAATCAGCATATGGAGGCATTAATAATGTACAGAAGCCGTTTAGTATGTCACCCACGTTCCTCGAGCTTCCAGTTCCAGTACTGTTGTAGGATGAACTGGGAGAGTGAATTATCCCCATTGGATGCACTGTTTCACATTCAGCCTCCCTGAAAAACCTCATCTGCATGCTTGCCTTAACAGGTGCACATGTTTTTTCTGTAATACTATGAACGAATCTGTCATACTTGCTCAGGAATGCTGAAGATCTGGCTTTCTCTTGTTAATCAGCTGAATGGAGTGACTCACCTGTTGTTGTGCTGGGAGACCCTGGTCAATGGTATTTAATGTGTGTCTTCACATGAAACTGAACAGGTTTTAGTGGGTCACGGGGCAGAACCTGATGCCCCGGTCTGTGTTTGCTATAGCACATTCCGGTTGTAAGATGTTACCCTGAACTGACGAAAGCCCAATGATAAGCAAAATCACCTCTTTCTCAGAGGAACCCCATTGAATGCCTGTTTTCCCCCTTTCAGTTTCTTTATTTCCACTTTTTGCATCTCTTTCCCATGTGGTGATGGGCTGTCAGTGTAGAAGCACTCATGTGGATGAGTCTAGACAGGGCTGAGTGGAGAGAAAGACAACTACATCACTCATTTCACACTCACTCTCAAAAAAAAGGTACAAAAGCTGTCTCTGGGGCGGTACCTTTTCAAAAGGTACACTTTTGTACCCAAAGGCTGCATATTGGTACCTTAATGGTACATATTAACACCTAAAATGTACGTTAGCACCTAAAATGGACATATTAGCTCCTGAAATGTACAGATTAACACTTAAAATGTACATATTAGCACCTAAAATATACATATTAACACCTAAAATGTACATATTAGCACCTAAAATGTACACATTAACACCTAAAATGTACATATTAGCACCTAAAATATACATATTAGTACCTAAACTGTACATTAGCACCTAAAAAATATTAGACATATGTACACATTAACACTTAAAATGTACATATTAACACCTAAAATGGACATATTAGACCCTGAAATGTACACATTAACACCTAAAGTGTACATATTAGCAACCAAAATGTATATATTAACACCTAAAATGTACATATTAGCACCTAAAATATACATATTAGCACCTAAAACATCCTTTATGACTGAATCTAATAGAATTGGCAATGTTTTACTTAAATTCTTCGACTTATTTGTTATGCTATTAATAATAATAGAGTTTTTTGCACTAATATAATAGCTAATACAAAGCAAAATAAATAAAAACATTCTCGCTTATAACTGCAACATGCTTCCTAATGTACGTATGTGTATTCTTCACTATTCTATTGTAATGTGTTATTGTTTTATTCAGTGTATACTTTGTGTTCTTTACTTTTGTGTGTCCTTGTAATCACAATCTCCAATAATTATTTTTTACCTCTATGAAGTAACTGAAAAGTTTATCATTTAAAGGGATAGTTCACCCAACAATTTAAACTGTCATATTTTTTTCACCCTCAAGTTGTTCCAAACCTGTAGGAGTTTCCTTCTTTGCGCTGAACACAAAAGAAAATATTTTGAAAAATATGGATTATTTGTGGTATTACACCTTTAGTAGAATCCATCGTTTCAATCATGCATGTCAAACGGCACTCTATTTATGTACACACAGCAGACGTCGAGCGAAGTCCTAATTTGCATACTCGAGCCCCGCCTTCCGCCCACTCACGGTAGCGTCATGACGGAACATTATCCGCCTAATTTACATACTAAACCCCGCCCACCGTGGCGAGCATGTTCGCACATCCACCCGGGATCATCCGCGGAAAAGGAAGAAAATCACAGGCTGTCAGAAAAGTTTTCCTGCGGGCAGAGGATCGGGCTCGACCGGGCAGAGGACAGTCGGAAGATCGCGCTCTCAGGATTATTAATTGTCATATAAACTGGTATTCATCATCATGGACGCGCTAAAATCAGCCGGACGCGCGATCATTCGCAGTCCCAGTCTGGCGAAAGAGTCCTGGACCTCTGGAAAACATAAAAGTGAGTTTTACAGCTGTCAATCTGCATGAATTTGCCTGGAAACGACCGTTATCTGTATTGTATATATCTGCGGATCTGTTTTGAAGTTCAGAGTGAAAGTTATTTACAACTTGTATGCTAAAGCAGGAATTTACTCGCATTTGCACTTGACATTTCATAACAAATAACTGAACGGTTTAAGTTTTCAAAGTCCGCCATAGTCAAATCCATTTTAGTGCAATTCAAAAGCAATGTTCAGGAAATAGTAGGCAATTGTAGTGTGTATTGTTGATATTGATGGATATTTTTCTCCAGAAAGGCTTCGAACCCTTTATTATTCAGAGCAGATTTTGTTTTTAAATGCCAAATCCGAATTATTTTCCTGGCGTTACATTTTTGACGGTTTTTGTCCTGCACTGTTTTTCACTGAAGCGCGATCAGTCTCGGTTCCCAGGCGAATCATTCTTTTGAGCCGATTCTTTATAGTGAATCTAAATCAAATAGCGCGATGGTGTAAGCCGATTCTCGAACGAATGACTCTTATGAGTCGGTTCTTTTCGGGGGTTTGTAAACAATCAGCGAGATCACTGTCGTCAGATTCCTGAATTACGGATTCGTATAAACCGGTTCTTTAAAGTGAATGAAAAACGAACACCAGTATCGGTAGGAATCAGATCTAAAAGAACAGAATCTGGTGTTTGTGTTGCTAACAGAGAGCATGGCTGTAGAATATGAATGATTTTGCAACCCATTGTTGCTAGGCAATGCTTTTTAGGTTTTGGCAACATGGATTTGCTTTATTTTGGGGGGAAAGTAAGACCACAAAGAAAGATAGCCTCTGGTGTTCTGTCTTTTTCCATCACCATGTTAGACAATTTCTTTGCAATGTTGTCTCGGCTCCAATAAAACACACCCTCAAAAAAAAAATTGTTCCAAACCTCCATGACTCATTTTTTTTCAGTGGAACATAAAAGGTGAATTGCTTTCATAGAATGTTGTCTGCTGTTTTCGATACTTAAAGTATAGTTATCCCAAAAATGAAAATTTTGTCATTAATTACTCACCCTCATGTCATGTCGTTCCAAACCCGTAAGACTTTCATTCATCTTCAGGACACAAATGAAGATGTTTTTGCAGAAAATCCGAGAGCGCTCTGTCCCTCCATTGACAGCAACGCAACTACCACAGTGACGCTTCAAAAAGTTCGAAAAGAGATTAAAAAAAAAATGATTTGAGCGCGGTTTAGTCAACTTTCTGAAGAGACTCGATCACTTCATATCATGAACAGATTTAATTTAGGCTTTTATTCGCATTTAAACATCAAGCTCAACAGAACCTGCCCACACGAGAACAAACCTTATTGGTTCTTGCTGAAGCTCAAACGTGATGCGTAACACGAGAATGAACCTCATTGGTTCTTGCACGTCAAGCGAACATGCTTGAGCTTCCGTTTACCACAACTGATGTGTGAGTTGATGAATGTTTAAATGTGAATAAAATCTGTTCATCAAATGAAAAACTTAAATGTATTATATTTGATATATTATAGATATAAATTATTCACTGAAGAGCACATAAAATGCTTCTGTTTGCTAATGTGGCATCAAATTCCAACTTTTTTTTTAAGTGAATAAAGACTCAAATTTGGGTCAGTTCCTCCCAGTTATCGTATAGTGTAAGCAAAGTGTCATATATGGTACCATAAGTTTAAGTTATGTATGTACTTTTGTTATGCTTTTTTTTGGAGCTTGACAGCCCTAGTCCCCATTCAGCCAATAGAAATACATTCCAAAACATTTCAGGATATTCTTCAAAATTGCAGTTTTGGCTTCCAATGAAGAGAGAAAGTCATGTGGTTGTCCGGATGGGTAAATTAAGACTATTCTTGTGCACTTGGACACTGCCCACTCTCCGCTGCTCGCGTTCAACCGGTCTCGCGGTGTGTGTAGTCCACACACAGCAGTCATTCCAGCAGAGCTCAGTCCATCTGCTGCACAAAAACAAGCTTAACTGCCTGGTGACCTTTTTGTTTGCTTTCACATGGGAACCCCTCTGCAAACACACTTCTGTCGGACTGATGTCAGCACACTGTGATGTTTGGGTTCTTAGGGATACATGATATATATATGGTGACCATATCGTCATTGACCATTATCAACATGGTTTAAATTATCGGCATATCAGCCGTTATCATGTTCCACCATGTGTTCATGAACGAAATACATCATCCATCTGCAGATCTGCATTACCAAAGAAATTATATGTATTATTTGTTACATATTTATATATATATATTTGTTTCTCCAATTATTCTTTAATTAACGGGCCTTTAACTTGGAATGTCCGGACATAGAAATAAATTATAAATATTATAATATCGCAAATATTATTGTCACTATTGTTGCCATTTTCAATTGTTCTTGTGCCCTTATCTCATAAATTTGATAATTTCAACCGATTCTCCTTCTATGTACGGTTTGTTAATCTTCTTCATCGAACCATCCTGCAGGAGACTGGCAGATTTTTATAACATTTAGGGTGTGTTGACAATTGCAGTTCACTTTGTCTGGTCCAGACAAAAATAAATAAATAAATAAATAAATAAATCTTGGCATCATGACACCTTTTAACTTGTGACCACCAGAGTATAAAATGTGTAAAGGAGTCAAAAAACCACCAGGAACACCTCCGTCACACACAAAGGAAGTTAATATAGCAAATGATTTTTACAACTGAAATGAATCAATCAAAACCATAATCAGTCTGATTATGATGCAGACTGATCTCATGAAGTAGCGTGTGTATGACACGCCAATTCGTATATTTCCATTTTTGGCGTGCTATCAAGACGCATAATCGCTTTTCAGCGTGTTTATGAACGAGGTTCACTTAACGTTATTACTATATATATAAATATATGACTTACCTCAACCCCGTCCCTAAACCTAACCGTCACTGGGGTTAATGGCATTTATAGGTGCTTTTCCACTGCATAGTACGGTACGGTTCGGTTCGGTTCGTCTCACTTGTGGTGCTTTTCCACTGCATGGTACCGTACGGTACTAAAATGTGATGTGAAACACTGCAGATCACTGATTGGTCAGACAGAATCGTCACTACCAGCGTCACTACTAGCGTCATTGGATTTGCGACACGAGACACTTTTTTTAGCAGTATTTTTGTTTTGCTGCCATAAGCCTCATTTTAAACACATTTTTCCGTCTAGCAGTTAAAAACAACCACATACCGAGAATCAGGAACACCATCCCATCGATAGTCTCTATTGTTCCTGTGTTGTGGGTTTGAAAATGTGGCGCTTTTAAGATGATGTCATGGCAGTAGAGGCGCGCGCAAATAACGATCAGTCCCACACACTTTGAAGGGGTACTACTGCAGTGGAAACGCAAAGCGATCCGAACTGTTCCGCGCCGAGTCGAAGCGTACTGAGCCGAACCGTACCGTACTATGCAGTGGAAAAGCGCCATATGACTGTTCCCTCACCATCCTAGGGAAAAAAAAGAGATCGCTCGCCAGATGTAGATCTACATTTTGCTTCATTTCGCGCGGACATTTGACGGCGTGTACAGACACGCGGAATCACTCGGACGTTAATGGCGTAGACATACACGCGGATAGCTCAAAATGCGTAGAAAAAACACGCCACTTTACTTGAAAGTGGCGTGTATGTTTAGGCAAAAGTCATGATGTCCTGTTGCATGAGAAACAGGTGTGCTTCATCATTCTGTCCTTTCTAGGGTCACGTCTTGTGACGTCATGTCCTGTTTTTGGTTCGTTTTCATGTCTTCGGTCCATGTTGCGTTCATATGTCATTTGATCCGCACCAGAGTTTGTTCTGAGGCTCATCTTTTCAGCGGTGGCAGCGTTCACACTTATTCAAATGAACCGCATAGCAATCGCATCAGAGTTGCCTTTTATCAAACCAAACATTCAACTTGTGCTCAGAGGATGTTCACACACATCAGCTGTGAGAGTCTCCAGTGTAAGAGCCGCAGACAGTAGCTGCTGCGTTCGAGCTTGTCTTAACAGGAAATGTGTCTCACTGCAGCAGACTCACAGGGCATGACGCTTGAAACCCACAGACATTTTTACACTAAACGCATGATGCACTTCATGATGAGCTGTAGATTTCAGTGCTGAATTGTTAGATTATGTGGCCACGTTTGGCGCCGGCAGCTCTCTAATTACAATTTCTAGAATATATTTAGTTAAAATGATGGTTCTCTTATTGGATGCGTCATATTTAAGCCAGTGTAAAATACAGATCAACACAGCTGCATTGCTTGGCAACCTTAAACAGTCCTACAGTTAAGC
This sequence comes from Pimephales promelas, assembly GCF_016745375.1. The sequence continues at coordinate 4,933,449 of NW_024121177.1, read as the reverse complement.
TAATGAACAGTTGATGGACCCCGTTGACTTCTTCCATAGTATTTTTTTTTTCCTACTATGGAAGTCAATGGGGTCAACTGTCGGTTACTGACATTCTTCAAAATATCTTATTTTGTGTTCAGCAGAAGAAATAAACTTATACAGTTTTGAAACAACTTGAGGGTGAGTAAATGACGACAGAATTTTCATTGTAATTTTCATAGGTACTTCAGGATTTAGCATCCTTTAAGACCTGCCATAGAACAGTTCCACCAGAGTATCTTTCTATTTTTACATGCTGTGCTGTCATTCTTTTGAGCATTTTCATATGCCATACATCAACATAATCCTTACTTTCTCTACTTGAAGGCTATGTTTGTAATAAATCAATAGTACCTACACAAATATCTCAAAAATGCAATAAACAAAAAGAAAAACTTTTTTTTAAAAAAAAATTCTACATATTTTATTCAATACAAAAAAATGATAAATTTAAACCTCAAACTTGTCAATGAGAAAAACGTGCATAAAACAGTTTAAAACTATACAGAATTGATTTGAACTGTTTACATCAATTAGTTTTTAAGATACACTCATTTAAAAAAAGGGAGTAAAATGCCATATGTAAAATATTCAATTACATTTGTGGTCAAACAGATAACATTTTGCTTTTGAACATTGATTGAACATTGAATTGGTTAGAATATAAATTAAATAGACCCTGCCAGAACAATTAATAATAAAATAAATATAAAATAAATAAATAAATAAGATGAGCAGACGGAACTCGGTGCGTCCGTGTACTTTCATTTTGACATAACGTTGCGCGCACGTGTGTGTGTGGGGGGGTGCGTGTGTGTGAATGTGCTTGTATTTGCGAGTGTATAAACGAGAAAGAAATTGAAATAGAATGAAGCAATGGTAAAAAGACAATAATGATAAGAAGGAACATATAGCAGATGGGAGTCAAGTGCGAGTCAAACCTATTATATATTCAGTCAAACGCATGGCCAAAAGACGCTGCTTCTGACGTCACTACATGCGACACAAGCTGGGGTCAAAGTGCACAGGAAGTGATGTCGTGATCAGTCCATGGATCCGTCATCGGAAGACGCAACTATCAATTGCGGTTCTATAGCACATGTGTGCAAAGACGTGCAATGCATTTTTGTGTGTTTTTTTGGAAACGCGCATTATTACAGACTCATTAGAGGGTGGAAACCGCGCAATATGAGCATGTTGAGGCTTTATCTGCCATGTGCACCGAACGTGATACCTCAATGCGCCATCGGAAGGCGTTACTATCAATCGCAGATCTACAGATCATGTGTGCAAAGACGTGCAATGCATTTTTGTGATTTTTTTGAGAAACTCATTTTGCGCATTTTGTACAGACTCATTAGAGGGTGAAAACAACGCAACATGCGCATGTTGAATGCTTGATCTGACTATTTTACATCTCCGGTTTTGTATGCAAAAAGAATGATTGAGCTAGCCACTTGGTTTCAGTTTCTATAGGCTGTTAAACAGACACACGCAAACCGGAGCGCCGACGCTCCCGTCGGTCTTAAAGGGTTAAGCTTTGTATTAGTAGAAACCTTGTAGTATTTTCATGCTTTCCACTCTCATATCCCCCTTTTTTTTGCTTGGAACAAATGCGATGACGCAAAAATCGTCTGTCCCGCATGTCCTCAACCCGATCTCACTCACAGAATGAACACATAGTGTCGGCCATCTTTTTTTGGAAGCTAAGCTAGCAGGCTCTTGTTCTGTGGAGAAAGCTGAGTAGTAGGGGTTACCATCCTCTTTTTCCCGGACATGTCCGGCCGTCGATGTCCTGGATTCAGCTTTTGCTTTCTGCAGTCGCCATTCATTGTTTACATGCTCAGCTTTTGTTTTAATCTAACTGAATTCATTCTGATTGGTGAATCTGAATGTAGTGTTTACATGAGCGCTAAACAAGTGATCGGTTGATGTGCGTTTACCGCTCTGTTACCGGTAGGCGTAGGCGAAGCAAGTGCATTCTGGGAGTTGTTGTCTTTCATCCACATGAGACAAAAATACATTTTCTAGCTTTTCTCAGTCTAGAAAGCTCCAAATTCAAAAATAATTTCACATTTCTTCTACATAAATTACCCATTTTAAATACACATTCATCTTTCCTGAGGTGAAGTATCCCTTTAAGTGTACTATTCTTCAAATAAGCCATTATGCTTCAAAGGCCACATTGAATTATTCGTGTAATAATTTCCTGTCTGAGCGTTTTAGAAAGGACTCTGTCTCAACAGGCTAGTGGCAGTTGATTTCAGTAATCTTGTGCAAGCGCAGTGTTGGGTGAATGAAACGCTATAATTTCCTGCTGTTAACCATCTTCCTATAGAGATGTCGGTCTTAAAACAGACAGTCTCACGACTGTAGATTTGATTGGCAGAATCTCTCTTGTGGTCGGCTGTATCAGCTCAACTTCTGCCACATGAAACATGAAGCCGTTTTGTTTTAAGGCAGACTAAGTTTAGCAGTAGTCCCAGGACAGCTAACATCACATATTGGTAGTTTGCAATGTGGCAGCAAGTTTTTTTCTGTACATGTGAGACTTCTGATTGATTTCCTTCCATAGTGAAGTAAAAGAATGACAATGCAGTAAACCGTAAAACTATTTACGCTACATACGCTACATAATGATTATGATAATAAATTAAATTAATACGATGATAAATATAAATTTGCAATGTCAAGCAGCATAACAGACTGTTTTTGAACAGGTAAAATAAATATACATAAATAAAGAAAATTAAATTACTGTTAAATAAATAAAAAAGTACTGTACAACCCTGAAATATGTTTTCTGCATTAACTGATTTTGAGTCAATCATTAAAAATCACCCATTTAATTTTTTTTTGTTGTTGATGAATTTGGTTTGCTTTTAATGTGAAATTCTGAACTCCCTCTCTGAGATATCTCAGCACTCACACACACACACTCATATTCATTGGGAAGTGTGTGTCGCTGGAGATTGGAAGCAGATCAGGGTCAGTAAGAGATTAAGAAAGTGATTTTGCAAGGAAGCTGTTTGATACTGAAATTGATGGATATGTAAACTTGTTATGAGAAGAGTGTGTGACTGCAAGCATTCATAATATACTTGGGATTCATGTTATTGGGTCACTAAGTTCCTTCAATTTGATTTTGTCATTTCAGTTCATTTCCTTGAATCAGTTCAAATAGTCTGCTTCAGTGAATCATTTAAAAACTCTGAGTTGATGATTCATTTGCATAACTCAAAGATTTGAATAGTATATGTGGTATTTTTACAGATGATAAAGTAAAGTATATGTGTACCACCTTTCGGGGTCAGTGAGACTTTTTTTCTAAAGAAGTTCATTTTCAGCAAGGGTGCATTACATTGATAAAAAGTGACAATAAAGATATTTATAATGTTACAAAAGATATATATTTCACATAAATTCTGTTCTTTTAAACTTTCTATTCATCAAAGAATCCTGAATATCCTGAATGAATGCATCATGGTTTTCCAAAAAAATATGAAGAAGCACAAATGATCAGAAATGTTTTAAGGGTCATGTTACACTGAAGACTGGAGTAATGATGCTGAAAATTCAGCTTTGATCACAGGAATAAATTACAATTTAAAATATATTACAAAGGAAAACATATTTTAAAATGTAATAATATTTCACACTATTACTGTTTGTTCTGTATTTGTTTTTAAATAAGAGACTTCTTTCAAAAATATTTTACTGTATTCTGTATACTATTATATATATAGTGTTTTAGTATTATTAACATCGATATATTGGTGCATATATAAGAAAGTGTTTTGAAAAACATTAAAAAATATTTTATAATTTTAACTGGATTTTTACTTTCTATATTTTGAATATTTTTTTTTTTGGTTAAAATGATTGTTTCTCTGATGAAAAATACCTTTTCACAGCAAATCCATAAATATTGAGATGTAATGTTGTTAGTTATAGATGGCCCAGGCCGGCGCGGGCAATGATTCGTCAGCATGTCTGTGAGCGGTGAGTGTATTCACTAAACTGTAGTTCATGAAATGAAGACAGCAGGTCTTTCACTATCCTCAGAGAGCCTGTTGATTATATCCTTTTGCAACCTGTAGAGGCGTGTGTGTGTGTGTGTGTGTGTGTGTGTGTAACCTGAGGCTAAATACAGCAGTGCTGAGCTCTTCAAATCTCTTTAAAGCTTGATGTTATTTATGCGACACACACACACCACCTCTCCACTGATCCGCTCGGTTTGATCCTCATCAAAATTACCTTTTCAAGTCGGCATGAAACGCCACCGGGAACCTGTTTTACTGCACACAAGTTGCATATACATTTTCAAGTCATTGTTGTAAACTCATGGAAGGTTTACATAATACACAGATTTGTGTGTGTGTGTATCCGCCTGTGCCAGGGTGAGATCTCTCTTCTCCTCCTCCTCTGCTGCTCTGTCATCTCTTGTTTTATCTCCTGACTGAACAACAATGCCCTCTATTCTGCTATCCGCATCTCTCTCGGTCCCAGACGGCATGATCTGTGCTACTTGAGTTCACACAGAGCTATCCCAGAAGCCTCTGTCTGCAAGCGTCTCTCGGTAGAGCGCTAACACTCCACTCACAGATTTGACTGATATATGCAATCTTTCAAAATATGTGCACGAGCTACTACACTGAATACAATTTTGAAACAGTTTTCACTCAGAAATAGCTAATACATTTCACAAATAGTTACAAAGAGACACATGTCGGCATAAAAATGGAAGATTTCTTCCCTATTGTGACGTATCAGAGTTGAACGGCTTCTCGAACAAGAACATTTTTATTTTATTTTTGTCTGTGGGGGATTGATTGGATGGTTGTGGTTTGCTATTGGTGGATCTCATGTGAGTGACAGCCAGGTTGCCCCGCCCTCACACCGGTTAACGTGTCATCAGAGAGAAGAGATGTCGCTGAGTGAGGGAAGGGAAGTTATTTTGATTAATGATTATGTGGGAACATGTATTTAAAAAAATAATGATGTGCATGGATAAATCATTTATGATAAATACTGCAATATTTCATAAAAAATTGATTGCATGGCGGTGACTTTAAATTTTGAAATTTAAGGCGGCGACTGAAATAGCATGTTCTCGTAAAATACTCCAATAATATATGCTTTAATTACAACTCCAACTTTTAAAAAAATACAGTACATGAGCTCTGAGGTTATGAAATATGCTTCTGTCAAAACCAATAGTCAATGTTTTTTTTTGTGCTAAAGCTCTTAGCTCAATAGGATTTAAAATGCAATAGATCTGATGATTAATGTTGACGAATCCTTCAATACATTGAAGATGAGTGTCTTTTGCTGCATTGATCTCTCTTGAGTTTTTTTGCTGATCAAAGCGGTGGTCATGTGTTCAGTTCTGTAGACGTGTGATGTTGACTGGTCTGGACTGAGTCAGCAGTGATCAGCACTAATGTGAATCAGTCTGTGTGACGGGAGAAACCTGTCGAGAACGGTCTTTTTCTTTCTTTTTTTTTTTTTTTTTTTTTTTTTGACAATTAAGCAAATTTGTATTGCCATAATGCTTAATGCTGAATAGTTATTCTCTTTGGTGTATAAGAGTATTTTTTTAACCATTTAAGATGATATTAATTATTATTAATTACTGATTAATAATGTTTCTTAATAATATTAATATTATTTATTTATTTCATTTTTTTTAAATAAAAAAATGTGCTCAATTGTCATGAAAATAATGTCACAATAATAATAAAAAATCGCAATCGTCCTAAAATTATAGTTAATTTTCACTAAATAAATATATTTTATATTTGACCGGTTTTTTGACCGGTTTTGTGAAAGCAGGAGACTCTAGTTGATATTCTTCTGATTCTGGTGGATTTGGGTGTTAAAATATTGTAGAAATTATAGGTAATATTTACGAATTTCAAGCGGTTGCGAGTGCCGTGTGCTTGCAGAGAGACTCCGCCCTCGCGCTCTTCTGATTGGCTGACTCTAGTCGTGTCACATATGGTATGAATAGATAAGTTGCTTGTCACTGGATTATTTTCGTATTGCGTCTGGCTACAAAACAGTGTTATGCTACTACAAATCCTGGTAATTAATCTTAACCTTGAATATTCATTTAATCGCAAAAAAACAAAACAAATGGATTTTTGTAATCGGATTTTGGGTGTTCGATTCCTAGAGAGTCCAACAGCACAGGGAAAATAGACGATTAACATTTTCTTGTATTTGTACTGTTGAATTTCTGCACCATTCATAATTTGAATTGTCATTAAGGTTTTCATGGACACTCCTTGAGGGCTCATGAAGCTCTTTTTATAGTCCGGAGCGTGTCTCCATCTAAGTGGTATTTTTGTTTGTAAAACCTGAGCTCACAGTGCGAGAGCTGTAATCAGAGCAAACCTCAGACAGTCAGGATGTTGATTCAGCAGGACTTGTGATGGACATCGAGGTCGTATCCTGAAGAAACCGCTGCACGGATGAGAACATGATTACAGGTCAGTGATTACAGTGTCATCTGAGACGCTCACAGGAAACTGACTCAAGAGCTTTATGTAAACGCCACGGGGGCCTTGAGTTAGATGACTTGTCTCTGCAATCGAGAGATGGCCTGACCCTGGGAATAAGATCCAGGAAATTGGGTCGGGATTTAATGTTTGGCGTGTGGAAGCGGAGAATGTAATGGCTTTGTTTCAAAACCTAGTGAGCTGCTTATGTAGGGAGCATCATAGACAAAGGCTATTCCTTCTAAGAAGCCTAATTTTGGAGGATGCGTAACATAAAAAGCACTGTAAGTAGTCCATATGACTTGCTCGCCATATGATAGATTTGTGTGAGAAACTATAAGTTAAATTGGAAAATAATAATAAATAGTACTTGGCTGGCTTATAATGTGTTTGGAAAAAGTCAATCTTGAACAATATGTTCATAAATCAGATACTGGTTTCCCTTTGAAACCTGTTTTGAACTGTGATTTGTCATTGGCTGAGACGTTTAGAGGGTTTGCCCTGCCTAATCCCAACGGATCAAGTGAACAGGACACAAGGGGTTTTCCTTGAGAGAAGTGGAACAGCTCCGAGGTTTCTTCCGGGGTCTCCATATGGGAAAACACACTCTGACTTTCTGCTGGTTTCATCACCTTTAGTTCCTGCTGAACATTGACTCGCTCATAATGTACTTGCGCATAATGACGAGTGGCTTCATTCTGTCAGCGATAAAACCTAAAGAAAAGGGCTAGAGCACAAATATATCACAAATTTATATGTCATTTTAGTCAATCTTTTGTTTTTTTGCCAGATAACATTAATAGACATTAGTCAGGGTCGTGCCGTATTAATTTTTTGACGGGAATAAAAAACGAGGCTGTGAGGGGAGGGAATACAGTGCATTTAATGGACGTGCTGTTGTAACAATATATTGATTGTTCAGCGGACGAAATGTCTTTACGAAGTAAAAAAAAAAAACCACTGAACTTAACTTATGCCATGGCGAGGCATTATAAGCAGGCCAATCTTGGTTCCCCTGCATCTTTGAAGTTTTGGGGAATTGAGAAAATTACACCCCCACCCAGAGGTGGTGATATTATTAATAAACTTCTATGCAGGGAAGCGTTCTGGATATATGCACTTAACACTCTTGAACCTTTTGGTTTAAATGAAGAATTAAACTTATCAATTTTTTTATTTTTTTTTACATATATTTTGTGAGTTGTAGATATTTTGATTCCCTTGATACCATGTGGATTCCATACATGTTTCTTACTTTTACCTTTCAGTCATGTTTGTGCATTTAAATTTTTTTTAATGATTGTTTGAGTGTGGCACCTTGGTTTTGATGAGTGCGTCCTGGGCGAGTCACGCCCCCTTTACATACAATCACACCTGTTGATGATCCTTATTAAGGGCTTCATTACTCATTTTCTCCAAGGACTCTGATGAAGATGTAGTTGTACATCGAAACGTTAGTCAATTGTTGCACCTCTAATAAATTTGCTACTAAGGCCCCGTCCACACTACTGCGTTTTCGTTTAAAAATGGAGAATTAAAACGAAAACGATCTCCGTCCACACTACCGTTTTACCTGCGTATTAGAATTTATCTCCGTCCACACTAAAACGACTGAAAACGTGGATCACGTGACCATTCACCAACACTGGACATGCGCGCGCCGGTGTAAACAGTGGTTGGCGAATCAGGGAAAGATACGTCATGACTGATGACACCCAATCATAGAGCACCCAGATAGCAGACTGACATTGAATCAACGTGGAAATATGACATAGAAACAACGTTGATCTGACATTGTTTTGCTCATCGGATTAACGTTGAACCAACGTCAGACGCGTCATTCTTTCAAAACTAACGGAAAATCAACTTGAAATCAACGCGTTGTTTCAACGTTATGAAAGCAAACCAATTTTCGATTTCATTTAGCTTTGAAGAATGCCGCGTCTGACGTTGGTTCAGCGTTAATTCGATGCGCAAATCAACGTTGTTTCAATGTCACGAGAGACGTCGTTTCCACGTTGATTCAATGTCAGTTTGCTGTCTGGGCAGAGCGTGAGCCTCTGCGTCATCGTTTGTAAACTCCTCCGTTTTGTCTCGTCCACACTAAAACGCCCTCCGGAGATTCAAAACGCAAAACGCAGCTGCAGCGTTTCTAAACTTCTCCGTTTTAGGTCTTCGTTTTTCCCGTTTTAGTGTGGACGGGAGGTGCAAACGTAGCAAAAGGTCTCCGTTTTTAAACGAAAACGCAGTAGTGTGGAGGACGGGGCCTAAGAAGATTTGTGCACCGGTGTTTCTCCCGTTTAAAAAAAAAAACCTGTTCAGTGGACAAAAGCTCCATTAAAACAGTTTTTAAAAGTTTTCTTCACTTTCAAAACATAGTCAAAACAAAATTAATGCTGTGACTCACGAGTGGTATATCCTTCTATGGAAGTCAGTGAGACCAGAAACTGTCTGGTTACTGATATTCTTCTAAATATCAAAAAATTGGCCGAATACATTCGAAAACGGTAAAACCCAACTGTTTACAACTCTGGGGGAGTTGTATAATGAGCCTATTTCCAAAAAAAGGGGAGTATCCCTTTAAGTCTATCACTTACAGCCTCGTTTTCATCTGCTTCTCTCCTGACTGAGCTCTATATGCAGACAGAGCAGATAAGATGAGGGTTTTCCTTTTCCTTTTGCTTCCAGTTGAGTAATGCCCCTCTTCGTGCCAAGAGTGTAACGCATGTAGTCATTTTGTATTGATTATTTGATAGCACTACATTAACACCAGAGATTGCTGGGAACTGGATCTGAGTCTAATGGCCACTTTAAGATGTCCGACAATGACTGAAAAATTGTGAGCCATTAATTAGAAACGTAGGAACGCTTCCAGAAGGTGTGCCAGTGAAGCAGGCGTCTGTCCACATCGATCGCATCTTAAATTGGACAAGTCTGCATCTGATAGACACTCGTTCCTTACCGAGAATCTGTTATGCTGTAGCCTATGTTATTAGTGTTGGATTATATATAAAAATAAATTCTATATACAAAAACTATAATATGATATGAATGATACTAAAATAACACTCTTCTGAAACCATGCGTTCTGATGTAGCTTTGTGGTAATGCGGTCTGATGTACAGTAACTTAACATCGGCTGCTGGTTTGAGGATGCGAGTGAAATTCTTGTGTAGATCTTATCCAGTCCTGACCCACATATCCTCCTCCAGTATTTACATCCTGCACAGATACTGTAACTGAAACCTCATCTGACATGCCCGCTCAGCTGTGTGTGTGTGTGTGTGTGTGAGCGCTTCTTTAAACCCGCAGCATGCCAAGCTACAAACTGCATCCTTTACACCAGTGAAGTCAAGATACCCTTTTGAAAGAGTAGAAGTTAACCACTGCAAGTTAGCACAAATGGCTAACTATACACTGACACTAGGGGCAATATCTTTTTACATTTATTTATTTCATATTAAACAGCACATATATTTATTTTAAAAAATATTAAATGGTATTTTATTACTCTGTGTACATAATTCACTTGGAAAACCTGTTTCACTCTGAAATGCAGCACATTTCTTTATTTACTGGCAACCTGTCAAAATAAAAGCTTGATGGAATAGTGGTTGATGATAGATAAATTAAGATGTAAATATTAGTATTGTAATTTTATAATGAAATGAATTAAAATGTATAAATTATAATGTATAAAATAAATTATAATGTATAAATTATTAATAAATTATAATGAAATAAAATAAATTACAATGAAGTAAATTACTGTACAATAGTATTTTTCTTTAATATATTTAATAATAATCACATAAAATCAATCAAATAAAATCCATCTATCCATCTATATCTATATACATCTATATACTGTATATATTAGGGCTGTGCAAAGATTAATTGTGAATGTATATATCGCATGTATATATTTAGGAAAATGAAAATGTGTTATTCATATATAAAATATTTATATATAATATAGATTATATATGTTATATATATATATATATATATATACACACACTGTATATATATATATATATATATATATATATACTGTATTTACATGCAAATAATTCTTTAATATATACATGCATGCATATGTAATTATACACACACATATTATGTACACAAACTTTTATTTTGGATGCAATTAATCGCGATTTATTTTTGTACAGCCCTAATATATATATATATATATATATATATATATATGGTGGAACTTTATCAGAAAAAAAAAACAACAAATATTGCAATTTCAGTTTATTCTAATATGCAGCTTTACATATGAATAATTCATGAAAAATGTATGATATCTGACAACAAATCAGAAATTATATTATGTATGCAATTGGTCTCTCATTCTTAAATCACAAGACTAGCAAGGAATGCACAACTTGACTAATAATACACTTTTTAGGAAACTTTCAAAGAAAATAAAAAATGCATTTAAAATAAATATTACACTATAGTGTTTGCATGAAATGTTTCTCTCCTATTCCTCTGTTGTGTTTGTGGTTTATCCGATTGGTTGTTTGGTATGAGGGAATATTAAGAGGTTGGTTTATGAAATATTAGTCAGTCACTTTGATGGATCCAAAGATGAACGAGTGTTGAGGGAGCAGCAGATCTTCGGACGATATTCCTTTTGAAGGTTGTTTATGAGTGGAGCCGTAAACACGGCAGATGTGTTTTCTTTAATCTAACTTCTGTTTCCTCTCTACTCCACCCGTCAAATCTCTCCCTCCTCTATCTCTCGTTTCTCGCTCTCCTCTGCCTCCCTCTTTCCTATCAGCAGTTTGAGAGTTACTCTGTTGGTTGCCTTTAATGAAGGCATGTCCTGCTCTGGATAACACGCCACTCTTTCATTTGATTCAGTGCTCTGTCTGACTGTATATATATATATATATACAGTATATATATAAATAATTTTTTAATGCTATATGATATATATATAAATTTGTTCTAGATTCTAAAATAGGCTTTATTTGTATGCAAGATATATTTATTTTTTTTTTTTATTTTTTTTTTTTTCATATCTATGACCTGGACATGTTCTTGTGAGATTATGATCTTGCTTTGTCTGGATGCTGTTCTTTAAATGTATTTATTGATCTGGTATCATTGCAGAAGGGTTTTATGTGTGTGTGTGTGTGTGAGTGGATCCGGTCAGTGGGAATCATGTATGTTTGTGTCTCTGGTTCATGTTCCTGACCCCAGCAGCTCTGTGCGTTCAGACACACATACGCACACACACACACACACACTGTTTGTTGTCTCTGGCACTGCTGTGTGTATGTGTGATGCGCTCTGATTCCTCACGCTCCGCTTTGATGTTCAGTGAAGCGGGAAGACCCTCACAAATCACACACGCCTGTCATCCAACAGGCACCCCAGCATGCTACAGGTGCAATTCTTTACACACCGGGCTCATAAGTGCTTGTACACATGATTGATACACTGTGTATGACTCTGCAGTGTGTAATGCAAAATAAATCATTTGTCCAATTAGACTCGAAGTCTGTCTGTTCCTGCACTGTAAAAAAATATTTTCATGATTTGTAATTACATTTTTTCTTTTGTCAAATCAACTTAGATAATTTATGTAATTCAGATAACATCATATTTTGAGTTTCTGGTGATTAAATCAAGCTCCTTCATTGTATTAACTCAATTTATCCATTTCAATGAACTTAAAATTTGAAGGCAACCAGGTTACTTCATTTTTTAAGTTAAACCAACAACACTTGCTTATTTCACTGAAGTGGACACTGGGGTAACAGCAAGGGTTAAAGGCGTCATTTGAGACAGGGCCGAAGTATGTCTCGATAAAGAAATCAAAATGGACAAATCTTGTTTTGGTGGTGTTGTTTTTTTGGGAAAACCTATTACTCACATGAGATACCAATATGGGCAAAACAAGTCCCACACTATATTTTTCTTGTTCGAGAAGCAGATGCACATTTAGCCTGACGTCGTCATACTCGGATTCTAGTCTATACTGCTCCATTGGGCTGTGATTATGGGTTTCGGCGTTTCAACCGAACCAGGAAAGAAAATGCCTCTGCACTCAATTGGATAGACGTACAACCAATCAAAGCAACGCAGTAAGTCTATACGTATGTTGTTCATTCATGTTTCCGATCGACAAATGACTTGATCACGGTTCTCTGTTCCTCTTAAAACCAATTCGATGGCAGAATCTACACATCTCAATTCTCCAGCGGCAGGCCGGCAGCCGGCTTTGTTGTAAACTAATTCAACCCAAGCGCTCTTTGGAGACGTGGGTGATTACGTTACTGTTCACCATCATCTAATAAATTGATGGCCTGACAATTTGATTGGTCCGAACAGCTCTGGTTCAAGCGTAGTTGCTCCACAACAGATCAAGTCCAGACTCCAGACTGAACTTTCCGACCTCAAATGTTGTGGGCTGAGTTCGGCTGGCTATCGAAAAAGACTATCGCAACTTTTGTTGCATGCCGATTTTAAAGGAGTGGTTCACTTTTAAATAAACTTTTGCTGATAATTTACTCACCCCCATGTCATCCAAGATGTCTATGTCTTTCTTTCTTCAGTCGAAAAGAAATTGATGAAAACATTCCAGGATTTTTCTCCATATAATGGACTTCAATGGGTACCAAAGGGTTCAAGGGCCAAATGAGAGTTTCAGTGCAGCTTCAAACAGCTTTAAACGACACCAGATGATGAATAAGGGTCTTATCTAGCGAAATGATCGCTCATTTCAAAAATAAATAAAAAAGTTTGTTTTATAAGCACAAATGCTCGCCTTGCTCTGTTCTGTGATGCATGTTCGTGATTCTCCTGTTCATCAAAATGAACGAATCTTTTTTAGAGTCATTTGGTTCATTCAATGAGCGAAATGAACAAAATGACTCAAACAGATATGTTAATTTTGATGAACGAGTTCGAACAGGAGAGTCACGAACGCGCATTTCCGCCAGTGTTTTTCACATTTGTGTACAAAATACATCATATACACAGTTCTGAGTTCTGAGGATACCTGCTAACTGTAGTGTTTTGAGCTGAATATATTTCATAACATTGATCTGTCACAGTGGGGAAGAATGATTATGAAGGTCTGGGAGAGTAAAATTGACTCTTGTAGGCAGATTGTTCTGTCATTTGATCTCTGATGAGGGTTTCAGAGACCCCCCGTCGGCCAAAAACTCATGAATCATTCATGAAATCAGCATTAATCAATATCCCTTTTCATTTCATGCATGTGTCGCGCATTTAGAGCCTTGATTACAGATTCACAATGCAAACCTTTAAAAAGTTTATTTTTCATTTCTTTAGTTTCTTTTCTTCTTCCTTTTGTCTGTTTTTGCTGGTTCGTTTCAATGGTTCTTTGTTTTATTTGTTTTTTCTTGCCTTGGTTTTGTTCCTGTGTTTGTCCTTTTGTTCTATATTTTTGTTTATTTGTTTGTCTATTGCCATTGTTTGTTTGTTTTTGTTGCTTTGTTTGCAAGAAAGCATTCTTTTGTGGTTTCTTTCTTGCTTTCTGTCATGCTGAGATGCATTAAGCAAGGTTGATATATATAAGGCAGACACTGTGGAGAGGAGCGGATTAGATGCGTGTCCTTGACCCCTGACCCTAACCTCTGTCACAGGTCAATGCTGTTGTGGGGTTAAACACACACTCATTGATTGCTGTCTGAGACCAGACAGAACAGGAGAGCAATATGTGGGGGTTTATGTGTGTGTTCAGTGTCTTACCCCTACACTATTGCTATCGTTGACAACTTACGCTGCAGCTTCCGTTATTTTTCCGTTATAACTGGAGTTAGTAGAGTTTAAGGTGGACTTTTTGCTCTTAGTGTAAATAGACACTTTGTGTTTATAAACCAATGCATGCAACACTATTACATGCCCACTTTAGTCCAAATGGACATATATTGGACAGATTGGTTACTGTTATTACAGCCCGTTCTCATCCCCAAGGCGTCATATACTGACGCTTTTGACATTTTGTCTACATCCAACGCACATGGCACCCTTTAGAGTCAATATGAGACGCAGATATATATATATATATATATCAGTGATGCGCGGGTCAATGTATAAACAACCCGCAACCGACCGACGTTTTCAACTACCCGCCCGCAACTCGGACCGCAAAAAATAGTAAAATAATATTGTACCCGACCCGCTTCCTGGCCGCATTTTTTAAAAGTAGTAAATGCTCATCGGAGCGTTATTGGGCCATAGACGTGTAACAACACAGCATCGCAAGAAGATGTAGGCCTACACATAACAAAGGCAAAGCCAGCACTTTGGTCATCATCTTTCATTATTTCAGCAAATGTCTCCTACACTTTTACTCTTTCTATTTGTGTATTTGCGGAGCTTCCACTCCCCAGTCTTCACCTTTTCTCTTGCCGCCTCCATCTCTCTGCAGACTGTAGTGATCATAGACATGGCCGGTTCGTGAACGGATCGTTCTTTTGAACCGGTTCTTTTTAGTGAACCGGTCGAACCAGTACACTAAATCAAATCGAACTGAATCGTTCGAAACAGTTCGCGTCTTGCGTCAGTGCTGATCCACAAGTTACTAAAGTTACCCACTTTCAGACATGCCTGATAGTCGCCTACGAATCGAAATAAATCAATATCCTGAATTATATTTTACTCCACTAACTCCAACAGTTCACTGAACCGAGACACGAGCAGAGCAGCTGCAGACTGATCTCATGAAGTAGCGTGTGTATGACACGCCAATTCGTATTTCCATTTTTGGCGTGCTATCAAGACGCATAATCGCCTTTCAGCGCGTTTATGAACGCCATTGACTTAACGTTATATAAATATATGACTTACCTCAACCCCGTCCCTAAACCTAACCGTCACTGGGGTTAATGGCATTTATGACTGGAGATTTGACTGCGTGTAAAGAGACGCGGAATGACGCGGGCGTTAATGGCGTAGACATATACGCATACACGCGGATAGCTCAAAATGTGTAGAGATAACACGCCACCTGACTCGAAAGTGGCGTATATGTTTACGCAAAAGTCATGATGTCATGTTGGCAGCTGATACTGCGTAATGCACAGGGACAGCGGTTCTCGAATCATAGAACCGAGAACTGTTTAGACTGAGCTTGTGTGTTATCTTCGTGCCAGTTATTCAGCCAATAATGTGTAGGGCTGTATATTTCATCAAAATTGTGTCTAGTACTATATTAATACAAATGTTTAATTGGCTCTCTTATTTCAAACGACCCGACCGACCGCGACGCGAATATCATTAAAAACATTTTTGGATGACCCGTAACTGCGGGTAACCGCTGGTGACCGCAGGCACCCGCTCATTTCGGATCAACCCGTGCATCACTGATATATATATATACAGTATACTGTATATATATATATATATACTGTATATATATATCTATATGTATGGGGCAGAAGGCGCCTCCTAGTGGTCTAACCCTAACCCTACCCCAGTCCTAAACCTACACATAACCGAAGTGTGTTATATTGACGCTAAAGGGTGCCATTTGCGTGTGATTTAGGCATTTAGACAAAATGTCAAAAGCGCGTGGCTATATGACGCCCTAGGATGAGAATGCATTGGTTATTGTGGATATATACACAGTTTTTTGTGTTTACATGAAATCATGATTTTTATGAGACATTTATCTCCGGTACAGGTGTCGATCAAAGAGCAGAGGATAAAAGTCCTGATTGAAGACGGTGTGTTTCAATGAAGGATTGTGTGATGTGTTTCATATGCAGATGTTGTCAGCTGTTATTCATTCAGTGGCTTTAGTATTTGCCAGGTTTATTTGTCGAGATAATGAGCGTGTATGTGTGTGTCAAGAACATGTTTGGCGAATTTAGTAATTTATGCAAAACATAATTATAAAATATAATTTATTTTCTTTTTATTTATGGGTGAAATGTGACCTTGACTTGTTTTTGTGAGATTCACACGTTAGTTTGAGTGGGTTTGTGTGTGTTGCCATGTTTTTGGCTAGGTTTGCATCATGCACACATATGTTAATCCTGTGTGTGTGTTTCCAGAGCTGCCGGAGAACTGGACGGACACGCGGGAGACGCTGCTGGAGGGGATGGTGTTTCAGCTGAAGTATCTGGGCATGACACTGGTGGAGGAACCCAAAGGAGAAGAGCTCTCGGCCGCTGCTGTCAAGAGGATCGTTGCCACAGTAAGACACGCACGTCACACTGAACAACAAAACTGGTGTAGAAACAATTTTCACTCACAATTGCTAGTGAATTTCACAAACAATTACAATGAAAAAGAAAGCAACACATTGAGTTAAATGTGAAATTTGGAAGAAAAAAAAAACCCTGAAATAGTTCTGTTCTCAAATCTTTCCCTGTCAGTGCTTTAAATTAAAAAAATAAATAAATAAAGTTGCCAGCCAGCAGCAGCATTTTTGATAATTTTCTCAAAATTTTGAATGGCCCCTGCAATATTTTATTGTAGTATGAATATCTGAACATGCAATATTTCAAGAGAAAGAACAGAGCCTCTGCTTTTTATTCAAGCTTCATGTATTCTTTTTTTATCAACCCTTGCATGTGGGTGAGTTTCATTAAAAAAAAGCAACATTTTGAGCAAAAAGCTCAAAAGACTGTCCGAATTGGATTCCGGATTGACTTGCACATGGTTTGTCTTAAAGCATATTAAAAACACCACATAGACATATAAACGTCATAAAAATCTTGATTTTTCACCTTGGAGGACTTTAATGTACAGTATAAAGGTTTATATGAAGAACCTTTTGTTCAGTGGATGTTAAAGGTTCTCCATGAAACCATCAATGCATATAAACCTTTATTTCCAAGTGTAAGTGAACTTCAGGGAAAATAGCCACAAAAGTGTAGAATTTGATGCTTTTAAGCTCTAATTTGTTTCTAATGGTTTGTGAGTGGTGCTACTGTGTGTGTGTGTGTGTCTCAGGGGGTTTCTGGGTGTGGTTCTGTGCATTTGAACAGGCTGGATCCTGTCATGATGTAAGGTTGTTTTGAGGTTTTTAAACGCTTCAGATTGTTGTGAATCAACATTAAAAAGCTGTTGCATACCAAACTGACTATGTCAGTGAGTGTGTGTGTGTGTGTGTACTTGATATCTCTGACTTCTGACTATAAGATGATATGTAAGAAAACAACATTTGAGGGTGTTATAGTAGTTCATAAATTATGCTGGAAACCACATAATGTAAAAACAAAAAATGTCTAAATCCATGGCAATACTAAATAGAATAAAACATTTTGTAATTGAAAATTGTATTCAGAGGCTGTTCGAAAGAAGAGAAAGTAAACTTGGGCAAGAACTAATAATAAAATAATGTTAATCTGTTAAAGGGGTAAACTATGGAATAATCGTGATAAGGAATTAAAATTGTGTACTTCAGTCTGTAAATTCAAGAAAATGTATAAAAACACAATATGAATAATTTGTGTATGTCATATTTTAACTGATATCTGATATGTGTATATGTCGTTTATTTTGTATGAATCAAATGAGATAAAAGTTATGAGATAATTGAGACTACACCTTTTTATTTATTATGTATATTTTTTTTCTTTACTATGGAAAATTATCTGTGAGGAGGACCGAAATACATGTTTTCAATTGAATTTCAGTTTATTTCAGGAAACATATCTAATAGCTAACTAAAGTTTTTTTTATCTAATATTTATATTCTAAATATATAGTTCACTGTTAGTCCATGTTAGTTAATACATTAACAAATTATGAGACCTTATTGTAAAGTGTTACTGTTTTTAACAACACAGCTTGAAAGTGTGCTGCTCATTGCACAAGATGCTGAGGAAAAAACACACAAAGCCTCCAAAATCAGCTCTGATGGATTCAAATCATTTGACAGCTGCTTGATAAAGCCAAGTTTTCTGTCTCTTTCTCTCTCAGGCTAAAGCTGGTTGGAAGAAGCTTCAGAAGGTGACGCTAAAGGTTTCTCCTCGAGGGATTATTCTCTACGACAGAGCAAACCAGATGATAGAGAATGTGTCCATATACAGGTGAGTGACTCTGTCTGAGATGGAAATCCTGATGTCATTTTGTTCTTGTTTTATACCTTTTATTATTCAAGGACCCAAAAATATACTAAACCAACATTTTTTATTGGTTAAAATGATTTTATTATATTCTTAATATTTACATATGTGATTCAATAGAGGTGTACAAATGTCATGGAAATGATTTGGTTCTAGTATTTACTTAAAAGCAGAACTAGTTCTGAATAAGTACTGGTTTTCGATAGCCTCTTGCAATAAAAAAGAGAGGAGTGTTTGTCGCCCCCTGACATTCTGCCATCCATCATTTAGAGCAGTGCGACCTGATGATTGCTGTGTTTTCGTACAGACAGAGAGAGAGAGAGAGATCTGTATTGATCTGTTTTAGTGTGTCTGAGGCTCAGACACACACTCTCTGACCCTCACCTGGGACCGCAGCTATTGTTGGACGTTTGCACACGCTCAGTGCGCTCAGTCTGTGCTGTGTCTAATGAATAAACATGAGGGAGGCGTCGGCCTCTCTCTCCACACCAGTTACACAAGCAATACTCCAATTACAGTCGAGCTGGTGCTGGTAAATGTTAATTTTCAATATATATTTACATTTTTTCATTGTGACATTATTTTCACAACAATTAGGTTCATTTTTCCTCACATTCTCAGTCATTTAAGATAGTTAATGTAACAGTTTTGTACAATATTTTATATATATTAAGGCTGTGCAAAGATTAATTGTGATTAATTGCATCCAAAATAAATAAAATTTTGTTTTTACATAATATATTTGTGTGTTCTGTCTGCTGTGTATAATTATTTTGTATATATAAATACACATGCATAAGAAAATTATATGTTATTCATATATAAAATGTGTATATATATATATATATATATACACAGTATTTACATGCAAATAATTCTTATATATATATATATGAAGAGTTCAGATGCAAAAGCCTCTAAATGCCATTTGAAATTTTCTTCTTTAATGATGATTTTTATCAAACTTGTATATTTAAGTTCAGTAATTTCACTTAAATAACAATTAATAGGTAATTATCATTGCAATTTAAGTGAAATCACTGAACTTAAATATACAAGCTTGATAAAAATTATCATTCTAGAAGAAAATTTCAAATGGCACTTAGAGGCTTTTGCATCTGAACTCTTCATATATATATATGCATGCATATGTATGTATGAATATATACAAAATAATTATACACTGCACACACACACATATATTATGTAAACATAAACTTTTATTCTCTTAACCCTTGTGCTGCATTAGATTTTTAACACCGTTGAGTGCATTAAGGACCAAAAATGGCCACATATTAAACATTGCCTAAAATATTATATATTATTATTATTTTCCACTTTTACCAAGTTAAATCTTTTAACCAGCATCAGTCCTCATCATAACTATTAAAAATGTATTCAATATCAGGATTTTAACCCTTTAATTACCAGTTTTGTTTGCGAAACCATCGATTTGTATAAGAGGAAAAAACACAAAAATTCAATTATTTTCAATAAACTAAATGCAAAGAGAAAACTTTAGATTTGGATTATCACAGTCCCACTTTGCAAAAAATCCCACTTAGCGCGTTAGAGACCAAAAATGGCCACCTATTAAACATTGCCTATTGCCTAAAATAAGGTGCATTTCCACCCATAGGGAATAAATATGTAGTGACGTCATCTGGTGGAATACACTATATAATGCAAATATAATGCTTTTGCTTCAAAATGAAAGGATGTTTGTGCAAAAATCATGTTTCATGTATTACTGACAGCCTCAGATTTAAACAACGTTTTAATGGGTTTCAATGGGCCATTTTTGGTCTTTATGGTGCTGAGTGTTACTATTTGATCTACACAGTGTGTGTTATACATATTTTGCAAAATGGGATCACATTTTTTACATGTATCCAAAAAGTCACAATTTTGCCAAATTTCATACCATTTGCATTAAAACAGCCAAAATGGTCAAAGAAATTAAACTGCAAAAGACCAAAAATGTCCCTAATGCAGCATAAGGGTTAAACTTGAACTTCAGCAGATCGTCTTGACCATGTCAACATGCCTAAATGTGACGAGTTGCTGCTATGTGATTAGCTGATTAGAAATTTGCGTTCACAAGCAGTTGAATAGGTGTACTGTGTGTATATATGTATATATTTATTTTAAACGACTACAAATTATTAAGGCTTAGGGTAAAAATGCCAGCACAATAAGCAAAAATACTAAATCTATTATAGTTGTAGCAAGTGAAATGTGAAAGTGGATGACAAATATTGATTTCTAATGGATAAAAAGCAATAAACATAAATGATTGTTAGCTTTTGTCGGTGTAGCCAGAATTTGTTGTGCCATTTCCCTACACACAACGTTTTTTAATGCATTCTATTAATCAGTTAATCAATATTAACAATCATTATTACAATATGAAGAGCAAAAATCAACAATAATTGCAGCCCTACCGGTTAATGAGTTTCTGTTTTATTTATTTTTTTAATTTTATAATTGATGTACTTTATGTAAGCTGTTTAAGTAATGTAATTGTTGTGTACATACACACATGCCACCTTTGAGTCATAAATAAACATAAATTCCTTGTAAAGAAATGTCAGATGCAGCTTCTGCTTGACCTTTGCAGAGTAAACATGGCTTTTGATTTATTTGACATTAAAAGACAACACAGGTACGTTTAATAAGGTCATTTTATATATATATATATATGTATATATATAAAATTCTTACATGGGTAAAAAAAATCAGAAAAACTAAACTGGAAATCGATTCCAGGGTGCAAATAATGTCCCTTTATAGAAAATGTAATTCTGACCCTGAAATGTTTTATTTTATTTTTTTATTAGCATAAACTACTGGTCCTAGTCAGACAGAAGTGTGTGTGTGAGAGTCGGAGAAAGTTTTTGAATGTGTGTACATTTTTAAACCGGACAGATGGTGGTCATCCATCATTAGTCCCGCCCCTCCTGCTGTGGGTCTGCCCTCTGATAGGCTGAGCCAGCTGTCACTCAAGGCTGTGTGGAGAAATCAACACTAGAGGAGTTCATGAGTTTACTGAGAGATCTCAACAGGAAACCAGAGACCATGCAGTCATAGTCAAACTATCCCACGTGTGTGTGTGTGTGTGTGGGTGCGTGTTATGGTTTGGTGTGTCAGCTTTCTGTCAAAGTGCTGATGGAGCGTTGAACATAGAAAACACAACACTGCTTGTAGACGTTTCCACATCTCAGAGGAGGTGACATCATGCTCTATTATATAAGGGTGTGTGTGTAAGGATGATGCACACAGTGGGTGTGTTATACTGGATAATGATCAATCTGTGGCCATCTGGATTTCCCTAGTAGATAAACAGAAATCACTGACCAAATGACAGTAAATATGTGTTGATCATGTGAGCGGGTTCATATCCAGATCTTGCTTTAGTTGATCATACTGGAGAACGTGATCATCAGGTTTCCAAAATACCTAATAACTGTAATCATTATGCTGTTATTCAAAACTTGCGTTTACACTAGTGTTCTCTGATATTTCAAGCCGACTTTATATGTACACACAAGTTTGGGGTCGGTAAGATTTTTGGATGTTTTTGAAAGCCTCATCAAGGCTGCATTTATTTGATCAAAAATACAGTTATATTATTATAATTTAAAGTAACTGTTTTCTCTTTGAATATTCTATTTACTTTTAAGATTCTATTTTTTTTTTAATTTGAATATATTCTAAAATGTAATTTTTTCCTGTGATCAAAGCTGTATTTTCAACATCATGACTTCAGTCTACGGTGTCGCATAATCCTTCAGAAATTATTCTAATATGATGATTTGATACTCAAGAAATATTTCTGATTATTATCAATGTTGGAAACAGTTGTGCTGCTTAAAAATTATTTTAATTATTTTATTATTAATTATAAAAACAGCACATTTATTTATTTACTGGCAACCTGTCAAAATAAAAGCTTGATGGAATAGTGTTTGATGATAAATAAATTAAGATATAAATATTAGTATTGTAATTTTATAATGAAATAAATTATAATGTAAAAATTATTATGTATAAAATAAATTATAATGTATAAATTATTAATGAATTATAATGAAATAAATTAAATTATATAATGTAGTAAATTACTGTACTTTAGTATATTTAATAGTAATCATATATATATATATATATATATATATATATATATATATATACTGTATACTGTATATACTGTATATATGAAGAGTTCAGATGCAAAAGCCTCTAAATGCCATTTGAAATTTTCTTCTTTAATGATGATTTTTATCAAACTTGTATATTTAAGTTCAGTAATTTCACTTAAATAACAATTAATAGGTAATTATCATTGCCATTTAAGTGAAATCACTGAACTTAAATATACAAGCTTGATAAAAATTATCATTCTAGAAGAAAATTTCAAATGGCACTTAGAGGCTTTTGCATCTGAACTCTTCATGTATATATATATATATATATATATATGTGTATATATATAGTTCTAATTATATATATATATATATATATATATATAGTTTTTAATCAATTTAATGCATCTTTGCTCTATAAAAGTATTATTTTCTTAAACTTTTGGATGGTAGTGTGAGAAGGAATATAGAGTCATTTTTATTTTTCACACAGGTTATCTTTAGATTGACTGCTTATTTGTTGTCTGTAGGATTTCGTACTGCACAGCGGATAAGATGCACGATAAAGTGTTCGCCTACATCGCTCAGAGTCAAGGCAACGAAACACTGGAGTGTCACGCGTACCTCTGCACCAAGAGGAAAGTGGTGAGTGTGTGTTCATATGTTCGTGTGTCAGAGACACTCCCTGTCTTTCCTTCTGTCTATAAATAGTTATACGGTTAAGACCACACTTCCTCTGACAGAGAAACAGAGCAATGTGCTTTTTTTTCTCCCCATGACAAGAGATGTGGCGTTAAAAGCTCTCTTCCCTATTCCCCGTCTGTCTCAGGCTCAGGCGGTGACGTTAACGGTGGCTCAGGCTTTCCGATTGGCATTCGAGTTTTGGCAGGCTGCTAAAGGAGGTATGATGCACTCGACAACTTCAGTCATCCCAGCACAACTCTTGTTTGTCTTGCTGATTCTTGTGAATTATGGGCTGTGATTGGAGCTCAAAAGCATGTGTGTCCTACTTGAAGCTGAAGTGTGTGATTTCCACACTCTTAGCTCACCAAAAATAATGGCTGTTTTCAAATGGTTTTCTTCACCTGCTATTAGTCGTAGAAAAAAGATCGCTCCACCCCAAACTCATGCTATTGGTTAATGTTGCTGTGTCGGACTGATTGACAGTCATCTTTTTATCCTTCCTTTGACTTCCTGAATGTTGAAAACACATTATTTTTCACATATTTTGCAGCTGCTCACTTCTCAGTCTAATAATAATAATAAACAGAAATAGTTTGGGGCAGGGAGTGCTTGAGAAACCTGTTTGAAAACAATTTTATTATTATTATTATTATTCCCAGTCTGTGTGTAACGTTCAGTTTAGTTCCTGTCTCTATGAAGCCCCTCCTTCTGAAAAGCTCAATGTGTTTTGATTGGTCAGCTTAAATGGGGGATATTGTGACGTTTCCGTTAGAAAAAATTAGACTTCAATGGAGGCGTTTCAGGGAGTTTAGAAACACTGACACTGTAATAGAGAGGGACTGGAGGGACTTTGTGTTTTGCAGACATTTTTCTAGCTAAAACAGCAAAAAAAAAAAAAAAAAACAGAGTAAAAAAAGCCTTATAGGTCCTCTTTAAGAAATATTTTAATAGCACAAGTAAAAGTTAATAGGTTTAATTAATTTCCATGCATCAACTTTTCATGCATTGCAACTTAAACCAGGGACACATAAAGACTGTGAAATGTGTTACGACTGATCATGGAGTCAGAGACCGTGGCGTTCAGTCGTTGGAAACAGTGTGTAAGTATTTTCAGTTCAGTATAAGAATGTTTTTCAAGTGTGTCCCTGCTTTAATTGCAAATATTTAAAAAATATTAAATATTTTTATAGAATATAAAATATTTAATATTTTTGCAGAACATGTATGCAATATGAAATATTTTTGAAATATTTCCCTGCTTTTAAATGTGTCCTTGCTTTAATTGTAATTGCAAATATGAAAAAATATTTTAAAAAAATTAAATCAGCAGGAAAATGTTTGAAAAACATGCATTTTTTATTTTTAACTAGATTTTTACTATTTAATTCTTGCGTCATATATTTAAAAAAAAGACCTTTTAAAGTAGTTTCAGAGCAATATTGCCTCTGCCCCGTGAGTGTGTTCATTTATTTATTTATATATATATATATATATATATATATATATGAAGAGTTCAGATGCAAAAGCCTCTAAGTGCCATTTGAAATTTTCTTCTTTAATGATGATTATCAATCTTGTATATTTAAGTTCAGTTATTTCACTTAAATGGCAATGATAATTACCTATTAATTGTTATTTAAGTGAAATTACTGAACTTAAATATACAAGTTTGATAAAAATCATCATTCAAGAAGAAAATTTTAAATGGCTTTTAGAGGCTTTTGCATCTGAACTCTTCATATATATATATATATATATATAATTTTTTTTTATTTTAAGGAACTGTATATTTCTGTGTATGTATTTATTTCCCTCAGGGATGGAGGACAAGAAAGAGATTTTAGTGCAGGGAAAGTAGAGCAGCTCCTGTCGTACAGATCAGCAGAACATGTATGCAATTTACTGCATGTTTGAACATGCCTGTGTGTGTGTGTGTATCCTGAGGCCTGTTGAGATTTATTCATTTAATCTCTCTGCACCTGATGGTTCGATCTCAGATCTCTTCCTCCGTCTCAATGCGTTTTACCGCAGGGCCTAAAATATAAACAGATGACACACACATTTCCTTAGTGAATCTTTATGGTCCTGGGAAGGGTGGTGCCAGTGCATCATGGGTGTGTTTAATTTTTAATTCAGAAGTGATGCCTGAGATGAGAGAAATGAGTATTTATCAGTTTAGTTACACATGTAAATCTAAAGATTTTAAGCTGAAATATGGATGTAAATTGGCCATTGCGGTTCACTACTTTCGGAGGTTCAGATTCAGAACGCCTGTATTGTGATGGTGTGTCACTGTGTAAACCACACAGAGAAGCACCAAGCCTGCAGGAAGAAGATCTGTGAACATGACTTCCCCTTTTAGAGCTCTACTATAGGTGTATACAGTTCCTCATGAAGAGCTTTGATAGAGATTCAGGATGTCTGATTTCCATTTCATTAATTCAGGCAGTGATCGAGTCCACCGCACAGTTTAGTGCTATGTGTTCATTATTTAAATGTACATGTAGGGCTGGTTTCTCATGGACCTGATGCACATTTATACTCACTGACCTCATTCTTTTTTAACTTTTATTATACCATGGTCTGGTTAAATACTCGATTCTGATTGGCTGCAGGGTGTCCGTTAAAAAGTGATAGAGGACACCTAGTAAAGTAGTTCTGGTGAAACTGCCTATTTACCATTCGAAATGTCTAAATAAATGCGCTGCCTACAACAGCTGTGAGTAACCATAGCAACAGGCAGTCAAACGCTCTATCAAAACAAACATTTAACGTTAGATAGCCTAATACAGCAATGAGCGACTTCGTTATTTCTTTTAACATTTATGGAGAATATGGCAACTTTGACGACTGGTATGCTGTAGGTCGACTCTCCGATGCTGGACTGGAGAGCCGTCAAATAATGTCGGTGACAGGCCATCGATGCGAGAGCAGTCTGCGGGCTTACTGGGCTCCGTCTCTCCGTGAGAGACGAAGCTGGAGCAACGTACTGTCTGCATCAAGTGCCCATCATGGGCAGCAGTAACGTTAGCCAGCTTTTGTGGATCCTCCTGACTGGACGACTTTTTCAAATTGCACTATAAATGGAAAAGTTGAAATTAATTGTAAATAAAAAAGCTAGCAATAGCATGTAGGCAAATGACCCTCTCTTTGATCTGATTAATTTATTGCCCTCTATAAGCGCAAATCGCTGGTGCTCAGAACTAATTGTTTTTTGTTTTTTTGTGTGGTTTTTTTACATTTTTGTTTGATTAATTGTTTTATGTGTAATAAAAAAATAACTATGCCTACCTTTGTGTTTCATGAAAAAAAAAATGCATTTTTGAACCTAAGGGTTCTACAAGCTGAGCGGACTATAAATATCTCCGGTTGCTAAATAAACCGTCAGGCAAGTTATTATTTGTAAAAATTAGATTTAGCCTAATTAAAATATAAACTAATGTTTTATAAATGTTTTATTTGGCAAGTGACCATGGTATAAGCGGGTTAATGCCCGACGAGGTGTCCATTGTCAGGTTTTAATGGACAACGGCGAGGCGTAAACCGGCCGATGCGCAGCGGAGGACGGTTGCCTCCGCCGAAGTCCATTAAAACCTGACAATGGACACCTCGGAGGGCATTAACCCGCTCGGAGGGCATTAACCCTTACGTAATACATATTTAACAAACATTTAAATATGGATATATATGAAAGCATATGAATCAAAGTTTTAAGATAAAAATTATGTAAAATTATTTATTTATGTTAGTTATTTAGTGAATTTTTAAAGGGGTGGTATAATGCCCTTTTCACAAGATGTAAAATATATCTCTGATGCCCCTAGAGTGTGTGTGTGTGTGAAGTTTTAGCTCAAAATTCCCCACAGATATTTTTATATAGCATGTTAAAGTTGTCACTTTTTGAGGGTGAGCAAAAACGCCTCGTTTTGTGTGTGTCCCTTTAAATGCAAATGAGCTGACACAGTGGGCGGAGCTTCAAGAGCTTGTGTCCTTTTACCTCACACACACATGCACTGCAAATTTCAAAAACTTTTATGTTCGAACCGGAGTCAGACAATGATGAGAGACTCAAGAAGAAGTGATAGCATGTCGAAAGCAACAGGACATTTTTAAATGAATTTATGTAGCTTATGTGTAGTTATCTTCTAGTCATTGATTACTATATTCTGTCTTGATAATCTATTAAATTGTGTTCCGGGGACTGGTTTATGTAAATGAAGGTTAGTGATGTCATTAACCCGGGAGGAAGCTTGTGTAGTCCCAACCAGCTGTTTGTTGTAGTCCTTAAAAAACTGTTTCTTTAAAAGCAAATATCTCCCTTTGCTTTGAACTCTGAGCGCTGTAACTTTGCAGAGGTTGTTTATGCCCAAACAGCAACATTACACACTAACTAAAGTTAGAAAAGTGAAATCATAATCAACCACCCCTTTAAATCATGAATATTATTTCTTGGGGGATGTATTTGTTTATTTATGCATTTATTTATTTATTGCATGTGGCATTTGACCAACCTCATCTAACTGTGTCATGTCATAAATAGTTGAAATTATCAGATGATAAACAAAAAGAGTGACGAAAAAGGCCATTTAGAATTTCTCAGATCAAATAAAGAAGTGAATGTTTAATGTAAGTATGTTAACAATAACACAAGCTTGAAATTTCTGCTTCGTTTTCAGAGAAAGAGAAGCAGGTGAAATGTGGATCTGATGGAGAGGCGGCCAGCAGCTCTCAGTGCGAGGGAAGCACGAAAGAAGGAGGTGAACACACACACACACACACTCTTTCCTAATCAGGCATTAAATGCGTCAATCAGCAGGGCAATTTGTCTCTAATTTCTGCTCAATTTTTATGGTGTTGTGCTCTGTAGCTCCGCCCACTGTAGAATCTCATTGGTTTAAAATCCCACTCTATGTAACGTTGTTAAATATCAATTGTGTTCTTATTGGCTCTGATTGTGTTGTGTCACACGGTATTCTCACTTTCAGTGTGAAGAGACAAATAGTTATCACTGGAAACATGATGATAATACCATAGTATATTTGCATGAAAATGGGTCGTAGTCTGGAGCCCTGAAAATATAATAATATCTCACAATTAGAGCCAGACCGATATATCGGCCGGCCGTTATTAGGGATTTTTCAAACTATCGGTATCGGCAGTTATAATGGCCGATAAATGAATATTTCAAAAATAAAATAAAAACGGACGAAACACGCTTCAATCATCATCTCTCCTTGGCATGTTATATTGAAAATGTATGTTTTAAAATTTGCAGTATGACGTTATCTATTGCTAAATTATGACTCATCATAGACTAGACTAGCTAATAAGCAAGCTGACATTGTAATTATAAGGTAGTTTATAAGGCAATGTAGGGAATAATTATTATTTTATTTATCAGAACTTTAATATATTTTGATGTTCCTCTGTTCTGTTGTGACAATAAAAGAAACAAGTTTATTTTTTAAAATGCTTTATCATACTATTTTAGTTAAAACTCATAAATAACTACAAATAACTATGTTAGGGAAATCTGTTAATGTTTTGTTGTGCGTTTCTGAAAAGAATAAAAATAAATAAAATATCGGCGGATATACCGGAATATCGGATTTTAAAACCCAAAAATATTTGTATCGGTATCGGTCTTTAAAATCCTTTATTGGTCGGGCTCTACTCACAATATTACAGTTTTTACTTTATTCTTTTATCAAATAAATGCAGCTTTGGTGAGCAGAAAAGACTTTTGAGTGGTAGTGTATTATCTGTGATCAGATATGGATAGCTATTCCAATTCTAGATGCATACACTGTTATACCCCCTGTGTACTCATCTGACACCATCACTGGACCATGGCACTTTTTAGTAAGGGTGCCAGAGGACCCCGGATGGTTGCCAGGTTACAGAAATAATCTTGGACTTGAACCCTTGAGGACCAGTGATCCGTGTGCCATGAGACAGACGTGTGTGTGCATGAATAAAGGGGACTGTGTGTTCGTAAATCCCATCAGATATCAGAAACATGATTCTTTTAGCCTACACTCACACACACACACACAGCGGCTGATCTCTACTCATTAAATGTGAGACCAGGACAGAGATGGCTCAGGATAGGGAGCTGATGTGCTTTTGTTGGACTGTGTCTGTGAAGCGTGTCATGGCTTGATGTTGATTCTTCATTCTCTACATGCACAGATCTGTATGATCCCTGCAGGTGTGGAGATGAGAAACTATACCATTCAAAGGGTGATTTATAACCATTGTGTCTGATCACCTCGTGTTGCTCCAGGAGGTCTGAGCCTCTATTAAGTGTAATTAAATTAATTCATAAATCTGCCAAGTTATATAGTTCATTAGCCTAACTGGAGGCTGGTTATGATTGCCAAGAAACAGAGTAATTTGTCAACAGCTTCAATCAAAATTAGGAACCCCGTCCTTCCGTCCATCCGTCCGTCCATCCATCCCTTCAGCCGTCCATCCATCCATCCATCCATCTGTCTTTCCCTCCATCGATCCAGCTGTCCATCCATCCATGCATCTGTCCCTCCATTTATCCATCCATGTGTCCATCCCTCCATCTATCCATCCATCCGTCCATCAGTTCATCTATCCGTCCGTCCCTCCATCCATTCGTCCGTCCCTCCATGTGTCCGTCCCTCCATCTATCCATCCGTCCGTCCGTCCGTCCATCCATTCATCTGTCAGTCCATCCATCCAGCCATCCGTCCATTCATCTGATCACCCATCTGTCAGTTCATCCATCTGTCTGTCCATCCATCTATCTATCCGTCCGTCCGTCTATTCCGTCCGTCTGTTCATCCATCCGTCCATCAGTTCATCCGTCCTTCCATTCCGCCCGTCCGTCCATCCGTCTGTCTTTCCCTCCATCGATCCAGCTGTCCGTCCATCCATCCATCCGTCCCTCCATTTATCCATCCATGTGTCCATCCCTCCATCTATCCATCCATCCGTCCGTCCATTCCACTGTCCGTCCATCCATCCATCCATCCGTCCATCAGTTCATCTATCCGTCCGTCCCTCCATCCATCCCTCCATTTATCCATCCATGTGTCCGTCCATTCCACCGTCCATCCATCCATTCATCTGTCCGTCCATCCATCCAGCCATCCGTCCATTCCGCTCGTCCGTTCATCCATCCGTCCATCCATCCGTCCTTCCATCTGATCATCCATCTGTCTGTCCATCCATCCGTCTGTCTATTCCGTCCGTCTGTTCATCCGTCCATCAGTTCATCCATCCGTTCATCCGTCTGTCCGTCCATTCCGCCTGTCCGTCCGTCCCTCCATCCATCCGTCCATCTGTCTTTCCCTCCATCGATCCAGCTGTCCGTCCATCCATCCATCCGTCCCTCCATTTATCCATCCATGTGTCCATCCCTCCATCTATCCATCCATCCGTCCGTCCATTCCACTGTCCGTCCATCCTTCCGTCCATCAGTTCATCTATCCGTCCGTCCCTCCATTTATCCATCCATCCGTGCGTCCATTCCACCGTCCATCCATCCGTCCGTCCGTCTGTCCATCTGATCATCCATCTGTCAGTTCATCCATTTATCCATCCGTCCGTCCGTCTGTTCATCCGTCCATCCATCCGTACATCAGTTCATCCATCCGTTCATCCGCCCGTCCGTCCATCCATCCGTCCGTCCATCCGTCCATCATAGTGTACATAGTAATGGCAGCTGAAATATCAGCTTTGCATCACAGGAATAAATTAGATTTAAAAAATATATTTAAGGTTTTAAATCGTAATGATATTTCACAATATTTTGATCAAATACATTTATATATTGCATTTATTTATTTGTATATTTTTACTTATTTAGTTTTATTTTTCTATTTATTTTGTCATTATCATTTCTATTGTGTGTGTGTAGAAGTGGCCACTGGGGATCTACTGGACTTTGAATGTGGAGTAAAAGATCACTCAGGAAAAGATGACGCACACCCTGTACCGAACCTCAGCACAGAGAACAACAACACTGTATGGGTAAGAACAAACAAACACACACACACACACACACACACACAATCATCTGAATATATCATACATCTGCTAGTGTGACGCTGTGCGGAGAAACAGAGCTGAGGCTGGGTCCAAACGCAGTGTAGCTTTATTAAACAAACTTAAAACAAGACACTAGAAGCAAGAATCGTGAAAGCACCAACGTAACACACATAAATTCAACAACCAACAAAGACAGGGCAGAAACACAGGGCTTAAATAATCAATGACAAACGAGCTAGACAAGATAACAAGGGGGCGTGAGAAATGAGAAACACCTGGCATAAATAATAGACGGGCAATAACTAATAACAAAAACACACAAAATCACTTCGTGACATAGCCTCCCCCCTATGGGCGGCTCCCGACGCCCATACAAACATCAAAAAGTTCAGGAGGGCGGTGAAGCGGAGACAGTCTTGGGGGAGGGACGGAGGGCCAGGCCCGTGCAGGGGAACAGGACCAGGAGGTAGCCAAGGCGGGCCTGGGCCGCAGAGCATGGGCCTACCAGACTGGGCTGGAGACCAAGGCGGAGCAGGAGGAGGCGGAGGCCAGGGCGGAGCAGGACGAGGCAGAGGCCAGGGAGGAGCAGGACGTGAAGGCGGCCAGGGCGGAGCAGGCTCAGGCAGAGACGAGGGCGAAGCAGACTCAGGTGCGGTCCATGTCAGTGCCGCCTCCATGGCCCCCACAGAGTACCTACTGCCCCCCCCCCCAAAAAATACTTGGGGAAATTCACGGGAGGAACCTCTGGGTGGTGAACGGGTACAGGAAAGGCCTCCCGGAGCTTGAAGGGTGCAGGCAGAGCGAGGCGCAGAGGCGGGGCCGGCAGAGCGAGGCGCAGAGGCGGGGCCGGCAGGGCGAGGCGCAGAGGCGGGGCCGGCAGGGCGAGGAGTCTGGGCACGCTCACCGGGGCCTGGCGAACCAAACGAGTCCTCCTTCTCCTCCTCCTGCGGCGGCGCGTCACAGGGCTAGACACACTCGCTGGGCTGGACAACTCACTCACTTGAACTGGAGATGCAGCGCTCACTTGAAGAGGAGATGCAGCGCTCACTTGAAGAGGAGATGCAGCGCTCACTTGAAGAGGAGATGCAGCGCTCACTTGAAGAGGAGATGCAGCGCTCACTTGAAGAGGAGATGCAGCGCTCACTTGAAGAGGAGATTCAGCCACTTGAACAGGATCACTCACTTGAACTGAAGATTCACTCACTTGAACCGGAGACTCATCCACTTGAACTGGAGATTCATCCACTTGAACTGGAGATTCATCCACTTGAACTGGAGATTCATCCACTTGAACTGGAGATTCATCCACTTGAACAGGAGATTCATCCACTTGAACAGGAGATTCATCCACTTGAAGAGGAGATTCAGCGCTCACTTGAAGAGGAGATTCAGCCACTTGAACAGGATCACTCACTTGAACTGAAGATTCACTCACTTGAACCGGAGACTCATCCACTTGAACTGGAGATTCATCCACTTGAACTGGAGATTCATCCACTTGAACTGGAGATTCATCCACTTGAACTGGAGATTCATCCACTTGAACAGGAGATTCATCCACTTGAACAGGAGATTCATCCACTTGAACAGGAGATTCATCCACTTGAACAGGAGATTCATCCACTTGAACTGGAGATTCATCCACTTGAACTGGAGATTCATCCACTTGAACAGGAGATTCATCCACTTGAACAGGAGATTCATCCACTTGAACAGGATCACTCACTTGAACTGAAGATTCACTCACTTGAACCGGAGACTCATCCACTTGAACTGGAGATTCATCCACTTGAACCGGAGATTCCCTCGCGGGGCTCACGTGAATCGCGAGTTCGGCTGGGCTGACGTGAAGCGCGGGCTCGGCTGGGCTGACGTGAGTCGCGGGCTCGTCAATGCGCACGTGAAGCGCGGGCTCGTCGTGACTGACGTGAACCAGCGGTGAAGACGACGAGGGCTTCGCGGGTAAAGTACACTCGGCAGGTGTCGAGTAGAATAAGCGCGCAGTAGTGAAGAGGTCCTGCAAGGAACAAGCCCGAGCGACATACCCGTCAAGAGTCCAGTTGGCAAGGTCCCGCGGCATCCATCGAGCGATCTCATAATCCAGCCCATTCAGAAACAGGCCCATGAGCTGGATATCATCTAGCGCTCCCACACTGCTAATGGACAGGAACTCCTTCGCGTACCTTTGGACAGACCGGCCCTCTTGCAAGACTGACGACAGGTATTCTGTCATAGCCCGGTTGCTGACGACTGCTGGACCCATTTTGAGGTTGGTTGTTCTGTGACGCTGTGCGGAGAAACAGAGCTGAGGCTGGGTCCAAACGCAGTGTAGCTTTATTAAACAAACTTAAAACAAGACACTAGAAGCAAGAATCGTGAAAGCACCAACGTAACACACATAAATTCAACAACCAACAAAGACAGGGCAGAAACACAGGGCTTAAATAATCAATGACAAACGAGCTAGACAAGATAACAAGGGGGCGTGAGAAATGAGAAACACCTGGCATAAATAATAGACGGGCAATAACTAATAACAAAAACACACAAAATCACTTCGTGACAGCTAGATTATCCAAAAGCATAGGTACTTCACAAACTGACTTGAATAATTCATTAATAATAATAATTAGACTGAATTAATCTCTGTCTTTTGCAGGAACTTGAGGATGGTCTAGATGAGGCTTTCTCAAGGTTAGTAAAATTATATCTAAAATAATCTCTCAATGTAACTGATATACCAAACTGCACTTTTACTCCATAACACCCTACACAGTGAATTTTAATGGAGCTTAATGTAACTTTAGCACAGATGTGGAGTATAGGGCACAACTATTCCTGGCGCTCTATTATGTGACCACCGCGGTATTTATGATGGACATGTTCAGCTCTGAGAATAAACTCTTTTTAGTTGGCCTTACATAATCCTGAATATTTTACATTTCATAGAAAAAAAAAAGACATCTTGAGTCGACACAGAGGCGCAAAAATCTGTGTAACAAGTTCTCAATCGATTTTCACTGGTTGACGCCTCAATGCTTCTCCTGGAAAGCAGAATGCCACAGTTAAATGCTTGAGTTTCAGAAAATCCATGTTTGAAATGTTCTTTTTAATTAATAACGTTGCTTTGCTGAGCTTATGCATTAGAAGCAAATAAGTACTGTATCAAAATTTCAATCTTTTTTTATGGACATGAGGACAATACAGAATGAACATTGCGCCCTCTGCCAAATTCAATGTTTGTATCAAATCTGATATTTGGGGATGATAATCAGTCTCTAATGAAATCCAAAGTTTATAGTTTTTTTGCCTATCAATCTTTTTTATGGATGCTTGAACACGTGACATAATACAGAACAAGCTATCATACTGCATCCTCTGCCCCATTTGGGGTGGCCTTTCTCCGCCATGTTAAGGGTGGAATTAAATATAACAATAGGAGATGATACACAGTCCAACACACTATACAAAAATCTAAATCTTAAACACTTTTAACTTTATATGTCTTTTTTATGGACCCTTGAACTTTGCATATGGCATAAAACCGAATGAGCCACATTGCATCGTCTGCCAAGTTCAGGGTGGTGTATCTCAGCCATGTTAAGAGCTGTGTTAAATTTGATAATGGCGAATGGTACACAATCTAAACCTTTAACAAAATTAAAAAATGTAACCGTTTATACCCAACCAGCCTTTCTTTATGGAGCTATGAATTTGACACATGCTTTGATATTGCGACATAATACAAGTCATTTACTTCTAACTCTAAGCTCAGACGTAAGATTGTATTTTACAACTGGAAAATTACAAACTTCAACATTAATTTTAAAAAATATTATGGAAAATAGGATCCCTCATAATATGAGCCCTTCAGGCGAATATGATTTTTATTGGGATAATGGGCAAGTTTCTGCTTGCCTATACACACAAACCATACATACAGTTGTGATGCTAAATGATTAGGTCATGTTTTGAATGACTATTATTTGCATACTTTGGCATCGTAATGACACTAATTAACAGTCATTTTATTCTGTAAACCAAACAACAGCTGTTTAACGATTTGTAATGATGGTCATTATTCATCCAGACACAGAGTGCCGTTCCCGAGAGATCAGCCGACATGAGATGAGCTGTTTTACAGCAGCGAGGGTTCAGTCCATCGCCGCTCTGCGCTGATTATTTGTCGTGTGCAGTAATTAAAAGCGGTGGCTTTTAATCAAACTCAGTACTTCGTTAATCTCCATTTAACATGCTTTCACCCTGTAAGTGTGAGGAGAGACGCTGTAGATCTCTGACATGCGAGAACTTTTCCAATCAAGGATGAATTGAGGATTGAGTAAATCTCTGATTAAAGACTATTGAAGTGCTCTCCATCAAAACCCAAAGCTGTTTTAGCATTTTCTGATGGTTTATCATCCAAACAACAGTCATTTATGTACATCACTGTATGCTTGATGCAAAAATAAAAATTGGCCAATAGAAGATCTAAATGTCAGCTTGACCTCTTGGCCCAATATAAAGAAACAAACTTTAAAGTTGCATTATTTGCAGTGTTGAGGTTAAGTAAAATAGATAGTGCTGTGTATTTTAAGATTGTGAATATACTGTTATTTGCTATATATTTAAATTATAAAACCTTGAGTGGATAGTATTTGTTTGTTGTATCTTGATTAATTTTGCATTCCTAAAGTTCCATGATCATTCATTGTATTTTTTTTTCCGATTAGCTTTTAAATATTTCTATTTAGCAAATTTTTATTTTAGTAATTTTAGTACTTCGACTTAATTGTGTCAGTTAGTTTCTAAAGTTTTTCATCTAATATTTATATATTATTTTGCTGAATTTAAAAAATATATATATTTTAGTTAACAATAACAACACTGGTTACTCGCCAAAGTGTAATGCTTGGGAGTTTGTTCAAATCTTTAACCCTAAGTGTGAGCAATATCTGTCAAACACCACTATAATGGTTAATGTTTTTAGTTTTACACAGAAAGGGAACTTACAGTCATTTGTCTTTGTGATCGAGAGGTCAACTTCAGTTGTTTAAATCAGTTCGCTGTAACTCTGACCTCAATTCCTCAACATTTGCCCGGCAGTAACCTTTGACTTGACTGGCTGCTCAATAAACTCCATCAGGAGGTCTAGGACATTTAAAGTCAAAATGGACGATTCCTTTTTTTAATGGAATATTTATTATGAATTATTTATACATGTACATGAATATTTTTTTTAATTCATGTGCCCTCAAATAACTTGCCCTCCCTCTTGCAGCGACATCTTTTCTCTGATGATGTTTTTACTGGTGTGAGGGCGGGGCAACCTGTCACTCACATACGGACGACCTGAACCGCAACATAAAAAATACAATAAAAAAAAATCTAGCATGTCGAGATCAAATTCGAAACGGTTCAAGATCAAAGTCGAAACGTTTCGAGGTCAATCGAGATCAAAGTGGAAACGTTTCGAGATCAAATTCGAAATGTTTCAAGATCAATCGAGATCAAAGTCGAAACGTTTCGAGATCAATCGAGATCAAAGTCGAAACGTTTCGAGATCAATCGAGATCAAAGTGGAAACGTTTCGAGATCAAATTCGAAATGTTTCAAGATCAATCGAGATCAAAGTCGAAACGTTTCGAGATCAATCGAGATCAAAGTCAAAACGTTTTGAGATCAAAGTAAGACTTTAATCTCCAAATGCTAGATTTTTTTTTTATGTTGCGGTTAAGGGCTTCCGTATGTGAGTGACACATACGTCCTCAAACGTTGCGATTTTAATCTCAAAATGTTTCGACTTTAATCTCAAAATGTTTCAACTTTGTTTCGACTTTAATCTCGAAACGTTTCAACTTTGTTTCGACTTTAATCTCAAAACGTTTCAACTTTGTTTCCACTTTAATCTCGAAACGTTTTGACTTTGTTTCCACTTTAATTTTGAAACGTTTCAACTTTAATATCGAAACGTTTCGACTTTAATATCGAAACGTTTCGACTTTAATCTTGAAACGTATCGACTTTAATCTCGAAACGTTTCGACTTTATTTCGACTTTAATCTTGAAACGTTTCGACTTTATTTCGACTTTAATCTCGAAACGTTTCGACTTTATTTCGACTTTAATCTTGAAACGTTTCGACTTTAATCTCGAAATGCTAGATTTTTTTTCCGTTTTTTTTTTTGTTTTGTTTTTCCGGCTCAGGGCTTCCGTATGTGAGTGACACATACGTCCTCAGACGTTGCGACTTTAATCTCGAAAGGTTTTTTTTTTATGTTGCGGTTCACATGAGATCCACCAATAGCAAACCACAACCATGCAACTAATTTCCCACGGACAAAATCAAGTCCCGCCCCACATTTTTTTTGTCCTAGAAGCCATTTCAATTGAAAATGTGCGTCACAATAGGGAAGAAAAGACTTTCACAACTTCTGTTTCCGACTTTGAAAGTTGAATGTATTAAAATGAGGAAGTTCTATTATGTAGACGACAGCAAACCAAGACATGCTGACTAATCATGCCGCTCACATGGAGCCTCTGTTTTCTCACGCTGATGTTGTTTATTCCCCCTCAGCCGCAGTCTGGATAGTTTTGAGTCCAACACAGGTAAAAATGACATTGGCCTGCGCTGTAGTGAAATCTGCTTGTGCTGTAGTCCTCATCCGTCACAATCCACTCTTTCACATCATCCACGACCGTGAACTACAGTAGTCCAGTTCTCCCATCTGTCCCGTGTCAGGCATGTTCCTCATCACTCAAAACCCTGTCCATTTCAAACTCCTGCTCTATGGATATTGATGACTTCACGGCAGGGTTCTTTGCCAAGATTTATAGAAATATCATCTTCATGTTTTCCTTCTTCATCTTATAATCGGATGTCTTTTTCCCGCCGCTGCCTTTTCACAAAGTCTGTTACTATGGACCTCAGTCTGGGTAGACGCTGAATTTAAAGAAGTAGTTCACTCATAAATTAACTTACTCTCATTATTTATCACCTTTATGTTGTTATTTTATCAGTAGAACAACATACACTGCCGTGTTTGACTGAGTTACCGAAGTGACATTCCCACAGATGTTCCTGTTTTTTTTTGTTTGTTTGTTTTTTTCACATGAATGTTCATGAGTTCTGTCTATATTTAGGGTAGTAAAGAACAAAAAGACAACTGGCATATTTTGTGCAACATATGAAATATACTTGACCTCTGTCTAGGGATTGGAAACTTTTCTGTTTGCGATTCCAAGTCTATTTTATGATTCCAATAGTGATTCCTTGGAGAAAGCTGATGTTCTAAAAGAATAATCACTTGAAATACGTACTAACAAAACTCTGTTGTGAATGTGAATCTTTAATGTGACCTTTAAGTTTTTCATTTAATGATCTCAGCTTTATTTAAAATTTGAACGAAATCTAATATTTTTCGTTTTATAAAACCTTATTTATTATGACATGAGAGACTACAAATAGGCTAAACGCAATTTTATCTGACTCTTTAAATAACGAGGAACTCCAGATCAGGGAGAATTTTCCCATGCATATTTAAAGTGGTGTTTCTGTTTTGCATATGTTTTCCCTCATCTCAACAGCTCCTCACACGATCCGCTACTGATGTGTGCTGCCTTGTGTTTTCGGTTTGATTCTGTGACTGTCTCTCACGCGTTTCTGTCTGTGTGTTTTCCCCCAAGACTCGCTGAGTCTCGCACTAACCCCCAGGTGCTGGACATTGGGGTAAACCCTCAGGACTTCAACCCTGAAGAGTGCTTGTCGCCTAGCAACTGGGACAAAGCCGAAGCCGAGGACGCGTTCGGATTCTGATCGAACGAGAGAACGAGCTGATGGAACGTCACAAAGGGATCGAGCTCGCGGCAGCTCGTCACACTGGCGCCCTCTGGTGGCCGTCACTGATACCGCGTTTCAGTTTGACACACTGAACTTCAACAAAAGCACAGACCAAAGCAATACAGTATAAACACTTTTTTTATTTGCCCCAAATTATTTTTAAGTACATTTATATTTTATGTTACTTCCTATAAGTTAACTTTTATTTTTTTTTTATGTACGTGTACGAATATAAAGATTGTGTATATGACAAAAACACTGTAAAAAGTGTTCAGTTCACTTACTTATTATGTAAATAAACTTGATGCTTTACTTAGTATTTATTGATTAAGCATGAAGTTTATTTACTCAATAGTTTGAAGACAACTGGTTTCCTAAATTTTTAAGTTAAGTCAACTGATCACTTTTACAGTGAACTATCATATTTTTTCTGTTATTATTATTAATATTTTATTGGATTTTATTGCTGAGGCTAGGTTTGCGATTCTATGCAGTCAAATGTCGGAATATAAATTGAGATTTATGCATACTAAAGAGTTAAATGTCATGATTGAGGTTTGTGTGGAGTGGGATTGTTTTTTTAATGTTCTGAAGTGTTGAAGCTTTTGTGTATGCAAGTTGTCTGCCCTCATACAAAAACAAGTTTAATGAAAAAATGACTAAACGAACGTTACAGCATACCAATAAGAGAAGGCAGGGTATTTATATGAGACAGTTTTATCTTTTTCTATGAAAATGTATTTTTGCACTTCTCTCTGCGTCTATTTCTAAACCTCATCATTTAATTTCTGCTTATACCTTTTGAAACATATGCCTGCTGTTGGTTATTCTTCATTAGGTTATCCGTGTCAGACTGTAATATCATGCTATTATAAACACTTTGAAGAAAATCATGGTATTATCATCATGGTACTGTTTAAATAAAGCAAAATTTCATTTATGTGTTTTGTACCAATTTTGTACCATACATGTATTCCTCTGCCCAAAACATTTACCTGAATTTCTATTTGACAAGCACAGTAATATAAAATTTTCTCATCAACATAAACGCTTGCCTATGTTGAAATATAAACATCCTAAATGAGCCACAAACTGATATTCAACTTTGTGGATTTGATTGACTGAGAGAAATATGCAGTCGGTCGGTTCTTTTATGGTTTACATTGATGCTTGTCGTTGTATTTAGTCTTTATAAGTATAAATTATAACACCTCAGTGTTAGTTTCTGTTTGCATTAATCATTTGATGTTATTAATGAATTAAAACTGATAAAAGTACTTTGTATTGATTACTGTTTTGACATAATAAATCCCTCTAGCGGTGAGACTAATGCAGCGCTGTTATGTCGTGGACCTTATAAGGTAGAGTGGTAATTAATACCAAGTAATTATTATTAAATAATGGTTTCAATTCAATGGCAAAAAGTTGTCCATTAGTTCAAAGGGTGTCGTCACATTTTCACCGTTTATTCATAACAGATTGTATTTGGTGGAACACCAATCAAACCAATGATGTATATATAAGTAGTCTCTGCACTTGGGATAGAACCATAGACTGTCTGTAAGGATAGTGTTGTAACGCAAGATTAAAAAATAAATTAAAAAGACAACCAATTTCAAGCGAAGCACCAACTACCGTCGTCTGCCTTTCAGCCAATCACTGACCGACCTTTGCGTTACGTGTAAATATTAATGAGTTCCACGTTTTCACTAGTAGGATTAATAAATTCGGATAATTGAATTTTATTTATATTTTAGAAGGTTAATTATCTATATTTATTATTGAATTATTAAATATCTATGCTGTTTTATTTCTGAATATTTTTTAATACTTTCAGCCAATCATTAGGAGTAACTGCCGACCCACGTTTCCACGTTTTCACTAGTAGGATTAATAAATTCTAATTCTTATATATATTTATATATATATGTATATTGTAACGTACATTTTCTTCACTTGTGTATATTTATATACTATTTTGAATGATGCGAAATTGTGAGTAAAATTCAAAAAAATCAAAAATCACATGTTTGGGTTTCCATCCAATCATAAGACGAAGTGCGGCTGAGAGGTTATAAATATCAGGTGAAACCGCGCTGTGTACTTGATGATGGATGAAACTCAACGGCAGATTAAATAACAATTTCTAAAACAGAAGCTCTATCGACAGGTAAAATGTAAAATTTGTTATCCACACTTAATAATTAACTTTCAAGTAGTATTTGAGTGTTTTAACAAATTATAGCGAGCGCGTGGCACTACACATTTTGCCCGAAGCAATATTTTTTTTTAAAAACGAAGATTGTTTTCAAGTCTCGTGCACATATCTAACGTTAGTAGTATAACCAATTAGTTTAAAACTAAAGTCAATGTCACGAACATCTGTTTGACGTGATGCATTTCTTTGTTTGCATAAACAGGGAATATTAAGCATGCATCAAAATGACGAATTTGAATTGTGACTCCATGAAGTCAAAATGGACATTCGTCTAATCTACTGACAATAAACATTGTTTCTTCTTAGGTTCATGCACTTTCCTGCTTTGATAAAACTGACCAGACAGCACTTCTTCCTCTTCCAATCTTGAATAATAACAATGTTTAAGGGAGATTCCCCTTTGCACTTAAAACCACTATCTGTATATTCACATTTGGTGTGCTCTAAGCAGCAGAACAATGGCAACAGCCCTGTTTACAACATACAAGTACACATTTCAAATAATGAATCCAGAGCACAGAAGAGACGCCTTGATTCAAGTCTCGATGAGGTCTGTGAGACCCCCCTAAAAAGGCAACGCATCACTAGAACATGCTCCCAAGATCTTGGATATCATTCCTTGGACTTCCAGTCCGGGTCGCAGGGATCCACACCTCTGCAGCCACTGTTAATCAGAAAGGACATCACACCCCCTCGGTCAAAGGTCGATCAATCTGTGACCCCTGTAATGTCCACCCCTCTGTCCAAATGCAAACAAATCCATACAGATAGAGACCGGGAGAGTCTTCCCTCCCCGATACCAGTTCTGAAATGGGACAGAGAGGTTTTGTCTGCGGAGATAAAACTGTGTGCGTTCCTGAACTTCGAAGCCTGCAGTTCTGCTCCTTTTGTTGGCTCTCAGGGAACTGGCAAGGGTGATTTCAGTGAGGTATTCAGTGAGGTTCACGAATCAAAGTCTCAAAGCACAGCCCCAGAATCAGTTGTTCCATTGAAAGAGGAAGAAGAGCTGTTGTCGGTCAGTCAGCAGGCAAATCCAGAGGCATCATCGGACCGAGGCCGAAATGAAGAAAGTGCCTCAGATACGTTTGAAAGCACGCTGCCCCTTCAGGTCCAGGTTTGAGCTCCATCTTTTATATATTTGTAGCATTATCACTGGTTTCTGTCATTATTTTCTGTCTCTGATGTTGTTTCATTCAGACCTTTTATTTTGCCTGTTGTGGAACATGATAAGAGAACATTTCAGCAATCTTAAAGCAGATTGGTAACATCTGGAAAGCTAAACAAGCCCTTACAAATATTTGTTAACTTAAAGGTATAGTTCTTTTTGAAATTATTTTTTGTTATGTTTTAGCTTACCTCAAGGGCATCCAAGGTTTAGGTTTTGTTTCCGCAGTAGTTTCAATTTTGATATTTTTAGGTCAAACCGTTCTTGTCTGTCAGTCATATCCCAGCTAACAAAGTTAGGTTCTGAGAACGTTTTTCTAACGTTCCATTTTGGTTGTGGGAACGTTAATTTAAAATGTCTTAAAAACGTGGAAATGTCCAGTCTTAATGTTTGCAGAACGTTGCTGAAACGTTAGCATAATGTTGTTAGAACGTTATCCTAAGGTTAGCATAATGTTGCTGGAACGTTATGAGAACGTTTATCAAACACAAATAACCTGATAAAGACGTTCCGATAACGTTGTTCTAAGAACGTTTTTTATCAACGTAATGAGAACGTTCATCAAATACAAATAACGTGATAAAGACGTTCCAAGAACGTTTTCTCTCAACGTTACAAGAACGTTAATAATGTTATATGAACGTTCCGAAAACATTATTTTAATAACGTTTTGTCCTAACATTTACACAACTTTTAAAGAACGTTAGTGAATGTTCTGGGAACGTTCCCTGTTAGCTGGGATAATGGAGATCTATGGTCACCACCTCAAAGAGCATCCACAGAGAAGTCCAAATTAAACATGATTTAATGACTTGTAAATGTAAGTACACATCGATGACCTACGACACGAAACGAGCGGTTTGTGTGAGAAAACGAACAGTATTTATATCGTTTTTACCTCTTGTTACCACAGCCAAGTCCAAGTGATCTGATTCTAAGGAGAAAAAAAGACTAATATTTTCCCCTCAGAATAGTTTATATCTCACAATTCTGATTTTACAACATGCAATTTCGACTATATCATGCATTTCTGACTTTATAAAACGCAATTGCGACTTTATATCAATCAATTCTGACTTTGTATCATGCAATTCTGACATTTACCATTT
The DNA here is from genome assembly GCF_016745375.1 of Pimephales promelas. Next base: position 4,889,674 of record NW_024121177.1, on the reverse strand, counting down.
ATATATCACAATTCTGAGAAATAAAGTCAGAATTGCGAGATGTAAAGTTAGAATTGTGAGATAAAAAGTCGCAATTAACTATTTTTCATTCTGTGGTGGACACAAGCTTTCATACAAAAGAGCTGCGTAAAGTATCTTCAGAGAGTATAAAAGAATGACAGAATTGCCATGAACAGATGTTACTCATCAGCAATGAGTTCTCCTACTTCCCAACTGCGTTTTTGTGCGCTGAGCAGGTGAAATCTAAAGTGGTGGTTCCGGGCAGCACGAAGACCATCTGCAAACCAGTGGTGTTGTCTAGTGAAGACGAGTGGGAGAGAAACAAGAGAACATATGTGGACTCGGTGAAGAGACACATGAAAGAGCAGAACGGAGCAGCAAACGGTATCACACTTTACCAAACTATCATACATGTGTTTTTCCAGGTGTGTACCAAACCTGTAGAAAGTGCTGCAGGAATTATGTTTTTTTGTAGGCGAAACCCAGGACATATTAGCATTTTGTTTCCATCATCTGAAAGTCAATGAATGGATTATTTTTTTTGTTGAATGTGTGAGATAAGGTATGTGGTTACTTGTTGACAGCCTCGTCATGTTTACACTTAACTCAAAATTTTAAATAATTAAGATTGAAATAGTTTTTGGAAGCTTAATGTTGGTGACGTTTAAGCCATGCGACTGTGCTGTAATTCATTTATACGTAGCTTAACTTTAGGTTTTTACTTGTGGTAGTTGTATTTAGGCTTTAACATTCACAAAAGTTGTCTGTGTTCACACTTTGAGAAGTCAATGTGAACACTGACTTATCAGACTAGGTTGAGAAGTGTTTTGATATAACAGCAGTATGCTTTCCACTGCACAAACGTGAATGTGATATGAAGGATGCTGTTGACTAGTGTGTGTGTGTGTGTGTGTGTTGGCAGGTGCGATCACTGAGCTTCATTCTTTGATGAACACTATTGCTAATCGGAGAACTGGAAGGAACGACCCACACTGGCAACACCCTTCAGATCTCACTCGCAGGTAAATGTCACATACATGTTACACCCCAAAATCAAAAGAAGTTATGTTTTGAAAATAGAAAATGCAGCCTTTTCGAAATTCGAAGTAAGTAAATGTAAAAGTAAAAATAAATAAAGGAATAAATCACTTGATAAAACAAATACTTCACTTAAAGGGATTGTTCACTTTGAAATTTTATTTTTGATATGTTTTATCTTACCTCAAGGGCATCCAAGATGTAGGTGTCTTTGTTTCCACAGTAGTTTCAATTTTGATATTTTTAGGTCAAAACCGTTCGTGTCTGTCAGTCATATAATGGAGGTCAATGGTCACCACCTCAAAGAGCATGCACAGAGAAGTCCAAATTAAACATGATTTAATGACTCGTAAATGGCCTAAGACGCGAAACGAGCGGTTTGTGCGAGAAAACGAACAATATTTATATCGTTTTTACCTCTTATAACCACAGCCACGTCCAAGTGATCTGAAGGCACGGGCGCTTGGGTCTGCGCAAGTGCCGGAAGTGATCTCTCACGCGTGTACATCACTCATTGTTTATACAGTTGCCCTTCACTGTGAAGATCTTAACATATTTAGATGTACAGGAAATCACAATGTGTTTAGATCTTCACAGTGAAAGGTAAAACTTACAAAATCTCTGTGTAAACAATGAGTGACGCAAGCCATCACTTACACGCAAGCCATCAGCGCCCGTGCCTTCAGGTCACTTGGACGTGGCTGTGGTTCCGAAACGTGATCTTAATTGCATAATTTACTTAAACATAACAATATTGCTGGCCATAAATGGAGAATGTGTGCGTCCGGTGTGCGATATTTTGAGTTGTCCTAGACGTGGTGCTTCTCGTCCGGTGTGCGACCCCCTTAAAGGGATACTTTACCCAAAAATGAAAATTCAAGTAACTCAAACCTGTATGAGTTTCTTTCTTCTGCTGAACACAAAGGAAGATATTTTGAAGAACGACTGGAACTAAACAGTTGTTTGGCACCATTTACTTCCATAGTAGAAAAAAAAAATACTATGGAAGTCAAAGTTCCAATCATTCTCATTTTTGGGTGGAGTATCCCTTTAACTGTAATGAAGAAAACAAAGAAAGCTAATCGCGGGCTGAAAGCAAGATGGCCAGAGCTTTTTTTTTTTTTTTTTTGGCTGATTCGGAAAATATGTTATTGTATGTTATGTTTAGCTTCCTGATTTAGTGTTTGTAGCCAGATTTAATTTCTTATGTTGTCCTACCAACATATTCTTGCCAAGAAGTGTCTACCTAGACAGGAAGCGACCATCTAAAGTACATGTTTACTCAAACCCCAACTTTGCTCATTTCAAAACAGCCTTTAAAATGTATTTTGAGTCTGTAAAATTTTTAAAAAATCGAAAAGCCCAAAGATCTATATCCCTCCTAAAAGAATTTAATATATCTGTGATGCTCTCTATCTTTATTTTATTTTTTTTCTTTCGTGTTTTTTTTCTTTTTTCTTCTTTTTCCAAATCATTGTTGTTTCATGTTTTACTTATCAAATGTTATACTTATCAGAAAATGTGTAAAAGAAATGTCAAATACTTGATATCAAACTCTGATTTTGAAAATTCAATAAAAAAAAAAAATAATAATTTTTTTTTTGTCTATTAATGCAGTCCCTCCACTAGGGGGAGCCTTCAAACTCTGAGAAAATATGCAACCAGAGGCTGTTCTGTTTGAATGGAAGTCAAGCGCCGTATTTCATTTGTTAGGAATGAAAATCCGTCTGTGGTTATATATGTAGAAGTTAATAGTTAAAGCAATCAAGGGGTCATGGAAATGAGTGTAAACTTTGTGATTAGATTTTCTGTCCATCCAAGACTAATAACTCTCACAGGTAATATCTATAGCAGCATATACAGTTCAGCTTATGAATATTTAATTATGTTGGTTGAGTGAAACCTGCAGTTTCCCAATTCTACAATCATTGTGTTGTGTTTTTTTTTCTTCTCCATTTGTTTGTAGGAATTTCCGTAAGTCGCGTCTCAAAGGTCCATCGGTCTCCCTCGACGAGTGGCAGAAAAGAAACCTCCTTGTCTATCGACGCTTTGTTAATGTGCCAGACATTTTCCGCAGAAGCCCAGTGCTGTGATTTATTTATTTGTTTTTATTGATATATATATATATTTGTTGTCAATTCATATATTTGCTCTTTGTCATTGTTATAAAGGTGAGAATCATTGGTTCATGCTGCTGGTTGAAGTGATAAGTGCTCACTGAAAGTCTGATCTGCTTTTGTGTGTTTATTTGTGATTTCACAGTGTGTAGTGTATGTTTTTACTGCATCATTTCACAGTGTGTGGTGTGTGTGTTTCATCTGGTGTTGGGCTAATTATCTATCTATAGATATACGTGTGTGTCTGTGTGAATTTGCATGATCTGTATTCTCAGTTGTTTAAACCTTTACCTCAACCAGCGCTTATTCACCTCACTATTTACAGCTAATATAGTTTTAGTTTCAATAGCTAGACAAATTTGTCTAATTTACTAAAGCTAAAGTTTGCTAAGCTAAAGCTGAATGTTAGATTCGTTCCCTTTCCCCTCCTTGTACAGTACTTTCAATTATGGTTGTACATAATTCATTTTGCTTTGTCTGAGGAAAACTTTTCTTTAGCTTTTCTGTGAAGAATTGCTATTCCATTTTTTAGCATTAAATGCATATAAATGGGCACATAGATAACAGATTTTATATTTTGTAAGCAGGAAAATGTCCTTAGAGAAACAATGTTCGACTGAATGTTGTGATCTTTTGATTGGTTTTGTTCTTTTGTTACATTGCTTACAGTTTTATAACCTTTATACATTTAAATAATAAAAAATAATTACTTTATTTGTCTGTCTCTCTCTCTCTCTCTCTCTTTCTTAGCATTATTCCTGCTCATTTGTAGGATCCACTTTACACGCTATAAATAAAATTTACATTATTCAAATCTGCCAACAGTTTAAATCTATCAACACTGGTAAATGTGAAATATAAATCAGTGCTTCTGATTTTTTTGTGTCATGCATGCATGTCTATTTCCCTCATGTTAAATATAAAACGCACGTGGGCTGATATTTTTCCAATGTCTGGACATATGGAAAGGGTCAGTCATAATTGTGACCACTTATGAAGTTTTGTTTCAAGTAAATTTTGTTTTGTATAAATTGAATGCTCATTTTAGTCAATGTTTTCATTAACAAATTGACTGGATTAATAAAAAAGAAGCAAATATAGTAGACAATATAATTAGGAAATGGAGGTGCCGGCACGTGAACGGGAGCATGTCTCATTTTCAACCCCCATCAATTTAAAGGGATAGTTCACTTTGAAATTATTTTTTTGATACGTCTTAGCTTCCATGAACGAGTTCGAACAGGAGAGTCAGGAACGCGCATCACAGAATAGAGCATGGCGACCATTTGAGCTTATAAAACTTATTTTTTTTTAATGAGCGATCGTTTCGTTTGATAAGACCTGTATTCATCGTCAGAATCGTTTAAAGCCCTTTAAACAGTTTGTATTGAAACTGTCTTTTGGACCTTGAACCGTTTGGTTCCCACTGAAGTCCGTTAAAAATGAGGAGTTGACGTCATTGTACAGAGCCCCTCCCCTCTCCGCCATGTTGGTAGGATTGCCAGGCAAAACCATGGGCAAAACATGATTGTTTACGTGTGTTAGAGGAGGTTCTCGCAATTCCGCACTGTTTTAACATGCCTGGAAGTCACTGCTGAACTCCTCCAGTAACACGAAACATATGGAAAACATAGGAACAATGGAATACAGGTTTTTTGGTTACCAAAATGGACACAGCATCAGGGAAAGTATCTGACGAGGAGACGCTGGATTGCTTGGTTGGCTAATGCCCTTAGTATACGATTTTCACTGTTTGCATACGCAACACTAGCCTGGCTGCGCCTTCCTACGCACTTCCGCTCAATTTCATGAAATGAAATGAACTAGAGTCTGGTTGAACCAGGCTAACGCAACACATACACAAAAGTGTTGTTTGAGTGCCTTGTTCATTACTTTTTTATTTCTTTGAAATAAATGTTTGAAACAACTTGATATGGCTTAAACAATATTTATTGAGAACGGAAACAATGTTATTTTTATATATATATTTTTGGACAACAACATAATAATACTGCTATTAGTGCAAAAGAACATCTTGATGCTGCTTTTCCAAATACCGTTGTTTTGCACTTTTGTGAGTTTGTTCCTATGGTCCCTTTTCTTTTGCCTTATCTTTTTGCATTGTTTTACTCTCTTCCTTTTTTTTCTCGTATTCTTAGATCCGTCTCTGTCCTGCCAAAATAATGAGCTCGCTAAAGGCGTTGCCGCTGGTGGCTGGTAACCGATAGCGTTTCCTACGCTCAGACCCCGCCCAAATTGATGCGTCATCAATCCGGAAATCGGCCATTTTGGAGGCACAGAACGTAAACAACATTGAACAGAACGGACTCGCAAAAAATGGTTGCTGAAAAATGGTCGAGTTTTGGTCCACTGATCGGTCGCATCGGGAAAATACCTTTCGAGTTCTATAGACTTCCAAAAGTTAAAGAGAAGAGTGCAAAAAACTGATGAAAGAAGGCGTTTGTGGTCGAAAGAGGCACAATTGTCCTAGACTTGTGCGTCGTGCATCAGAAACTGGTTCACTTTACATAGTTTCTTCCGAAATTACTTCCGAATATTTTACATTGGGCATCAAGTGGTGTCCCAGCACAGATCCAAACTGTTTATCATACAAATCTAAACAAGAATCTATTTAAACTCCTTAAACGACCCTATTAGAACAAACTTGATGACCCACCCACGGAGAACTAACAATATAAATAAAACAGTGTTAAAGATGCGCAAATGAAGGAATTAGCCAAGCTATTTTCGATCAGTAAGATTTAACCAACCCAACGCTATACACATCCAAGCAGAACTTCTGAACCCGAGCTAACTGAATCAAATTCCAGTAAAAAGATGAATAAATCTGCTGATAATGATTTACTGTTTTAAATTAGGTTCTAACATATTATTAAATACTTGTCTTGCCTGACATAAATAATGGTTAAACTGGTCACTTTATGCTTGTGTTTATAGCATGACTTACATGCGGTGTCGGAACGTGTCCATTTGTGTTTATATGTATACAGACTGCTTTTGTCAAGGCACATGTTGGGAAGAGAAGCCAGAATCCTGTCTTGTGTTATTGATGATGGACCACAGACTGAGAGGAAAAAAATCCACAGATACAGGTACTGTCAGGAACGGGCCTTGATCGGATCAAATGATCTGCTTTTAATGTGCAAAATCAAGAGTACGCAATCATTTGGACTAATTAATGGTGATTTTTTGTGTGTGTGTGTGTGTGTGTGTGTGCATTTTAATCATTTTAGAGCTTATTCAATAGCAAAAACAACCATGGAACGACCTGTGGGTGAGTAAATGATGAAACGTTTTCTATTTTGGTGAACTATTCTCATTGTTATAAATGCACTGATAGAAATATTAAATTAAAGGAAACAACAAACATGAAGCTGTAAGTATCTGAAATAATCCAAACTTTTCAATGGTGAAGATAAACAAATGATGAATCAATGGTGCATGTGTGGGTCTGTAATATGTGCATGTCTTGAAAGTCATCTTCTCCTAAAATGGAAATCATGGTGTTGAGGAGTGGCTTGATAAGTTTCAATGAGAAGTTTCAGATTTTTAGTTTCTCATTAAGGTTGGACTCGTCCCTTCGGTGCCTGGGTTCTGTGTAAGTTCACCTCTTTACTCTCATCTTTTATTATATTTAGAGAACAGAGCGGTTTGCACTGAGGTGATCTGAGTATAATCCATGCAAAGGCATTATGATGATACTATGATCGAGAATTTTAGCATGTCGAGATGCTTGAGAGAAAAACTTCACAGAAAAAATCACTGGGTTTTTCACGTTTGTACTATAAACAAAAGTTCAAATAGCATCTTATGTATAGATTTTATTTGGGTTTTATTCAAGCCTCTTTTTGTGGGTTCAGATCTCTCATGTTCACTAGCCATTATTTTCATAGACACAGAGTGAGGATTGATCCTAAACACATTAGGAAAACAATCTATGCTAAAACTGGAAACACATTTGCTGCTTCTGTTATTGTTAGTGGCTTGGAATGAATATGAATTTGAAATATTAGAACTGTTTTTGTATGTATTCAGATGTGTGTAACTGAGATTAGCATCAACTGAATAGCATTTCAAATGTTTGGTTATTTCAAGAAAAGATGATATCAAGACAAGGTTTATGTTGTCATAAAAATATTGATGCCATGATATGAAATCCTACACAGTCTATGTATAACATTTATGTATATAAAAATGTAATATTGAATTTAATAATTCTTGAATTATTTAAAACTATAATTTAAATATGATTGTCATGGTATTTAACTTTTAGATGTTCAAGCTCTGCTTCGCATCGAGGTCTTTATATAATTATTAGAGCAAAACTACATTTAGTCTATATTCAGATATATATTAATTACATAATTTCTTAGAATTATGTTCTAGTCTTAGTGGCTTTTGTTTTTGATCAGTTGTAATATTAGTTGTTGTACACACAATCACTGAACAATTGTATTATACATATTTCAGACAACTGCATGTTAAATAGCATTAAAAAATTAATTTAATACATTAACAAAAGATATGATCAAGACAGTATACTTGTGTCCTCATACAAATACTCATGCATGTTAATAAAACTAATAATTTTCTCAATACTGATAAAATATTTTGTAAAAATGTTAATTAAATAACAACAAAGTCATAAATTGTTTAGCATTTTGTAGTAGTTTATCGTTTATTTACATCTATGTTCACTAATTTGCACATATAATGTAAGAACCTGAAAGTGAGTGATGTTTACAGATCTGTCCTGTAATTTTGCCGTTCTGCTGGAGATGTCTGTCTGTTCTTCATCTGATGGGCTTGTGCTACATCTCAAGTAAATATTTTGCTGAACTGTAGACTGATGTTTTAAGGATGTAAGAGTAATTCAGAGACTAAGGAAGTCCACAAACATTAGCCCTTCAGAGGAGAATCCCCTCAATGCTAGCCCACATGATACAACAATGGATGGGTTTTAGATCATCCTTGACCTTGATATGTTTGTCTGGGACCAGGAGACGTGCGTACATTTGACATGTATTTGTATCTTGAAGATATGTTAAATCGATGAATAGACATGGAGTCTTGGTCTTCTAGGCTTCACTAGTTGTGAAATTTCTGCAAATGCTGCTGCATCGGTGCACATTTGATAAAGTCTGATCGGACTTGTTGCGGTTTTGCTGACCTGCGATGGCCGTGGTTTATATGGTAAACATAAAGTGAACATAAAGTAAACATAAAGTGCGCCGTTTGGATACAAGGCCCTTGTGTGGTAAGGACGTTTAAGTGGTCGTAGTCCCAGTAATACACACAAACTGTAGATCTCATATCTCAACCTGACAGTCTTGACAAACAGTGTGTTATTTTTCATTCAACAACAGGAAAGATCGGTTGGAAAGTGGAAAGATTTCTGTGTCCTTTGATATATATAACAACATCCCTACTTTCCTAATATAGCCATTCATTCTTTCTTAAAGGGATAGTTCACTTTGAAATTATTTATTGGTATGTTTTAGCTTACCTCAAGGGGATCCAAGATGTAGGTGTCTTTTGGTGCTTTTCCACTGCATGGTACGGTACGGTTCGGTTCGGAACGGCTCACTTGTGGTGCTTTTCCACTGCATGGTACCGTACAGTACGGTTCGCTTCAGGACGCTTTAAATGGTACCTGGTCTGTTGAGGTTCCATGCGTACCGTACCGGTACTAAAATGGGACGTGAAACACTGCAGATCACTGATTGGTCAGACAGAATCGTCACTACTAGCGTCATTGGATTTGCGACACGAGACACGAGACACTTTTTTTAGCAGTATTTTTGTTTTGCTGCCATCAGCCTCATTTTAAACACATTTTTCCGTCTAGCAGTTAAAAACAACCACATACCGAGAATCAGGAACACCATCCCCTCGATAGTCTCTATTGTTCCTGTGTTGTGGGTTTGAAAATGTGGCGCTTTTAAGATAATGTCATGGCAGTAGAGGCGCGCGCAAATAACGATCAGTCCCACACACTTTGAAGGGGTACTACTGCAGTGGAAACGCAAAGCGAACCGAACTGTTCCGCTCCGAGTCGAAGCGTACTGGGCCGAACCGTACCGTACTATGCAGTGGAAAAGCGCCATTTGTTTCCGCAGTAGTTTCAATTTTGATATTTTTAGGTCAAACCGTTCATGTCTGTCAGTCATTTAATGGAGGTCTATGGTCACCACCTCAAAGAGCATGCACAGAGAAGTCCAAATTAAACATGATTTAATGACTCGTAAATTGAAATTGAAAACTCGTAAAAACACATTGATGACCTAAGACACGAAACGAGCGGTTTGTGTGAGAAAACGAACAGTATTTATATCGTTTTGTTACCACCCGCACCCTCAGGTCACTTGGACATGGCTGTGGTTACAAAAGGTAAAAACGATATAAATACTGTTCGTTTTCTCACACAAACTGCTCATTTCGTGTTTTAGGCCATCAGTGTGTTCTTACATTTATGAGTTATTAAATCATGTTTAATTTGGACTTCTCTGTGCATGCTCTTTGAGGTGGTGACCATAGACCTCCATTATATGACTGACAGACATGAACGGTTTGACATAAAAATATCAAAATTAAAACTACTGCAGAAACATAACATACCAAAAATTAATTTCAAAGTGAACTATCCTTTTAAAGCTAACATCATATTACATTTACAATTCTGTTTGGTGATGCGAGTGTTGCAGAAACTTAACCTCATTGGTTTCTTTTTTTAGGGAACAAGGAACTCAAGCATGGAGAAGGATTGGGGATTACTTGGATTGCTTGTTCTGTCATTATGTTTTCTTGTCAGCAATGGCCAACAACTTGGTAGGGGCAGAATTGACTAGATCATACCGATGATTATTTTCATTAGTTTTGTCTGATTGTTGTTTTCTTTCTCTCAGTCTGTACACAAGAGACAGTGGCTGACATTGTATTCCTGGTGGACGGCTCTGACAGTATTGGGCTGTTAAACTTCGAACAAATCCGTAAATTCCTCTCCTCGCTCGTAGAGAACTTTGAAGTTGCTCCTGACAGGATCAGGATCGGTCTGGTTCAGTACAGTGACACACCGCATACTGAGTTTTTGCTTAACACTTACCAGAACAAAGAGGAAATTCTGAACTACATCCAAAACATGCGTTA